>JAAAKB020173929.1:0-12025 GCA_010014835.2 Apostichopus leukothele | reverse complement strand
GAAGAGGTGCCCGTAAGGGTGGGAGGAGTGGGGATGGGGGGGTTGGGGGGGGGGGGGGGGGGGGGGGGGGGGGGGGGGTTGAGAGGGCAGGACTGAGGAAAGGAGAAATGTGGGAGGGTTTGAAATGATAGTTACAATGGAAAGAAGCTTAGAAATATTATATCCTAGATTATTACCCTGTGCATATAGCAATTAACACCTACTACAACCATTTGATAACAATTTAGCTAACCAATTTATTATGGTGAATACAGCATGTTTTTATCACTCTCCTCAAACCTATTTGGAAATAGAGGTTCTTAGAAATTAGGGTTACTGTCTTCTATTTGAAGACAAGAGGACAAGTTGTTAGGACATGGCTGAAGGGCCTGAGTTGAGAGGATGTACATCCTCCTGTCCACTTTACGAGAAAAGTTACTTTGCATGATCCAGTCTTGAAAATGGCATAAGATTGGAGGTTAAAAGTCAATTAATATGCCTTATAAGGCCATTTACACTTTGAAGAACCATCTACCACTTCGCCTTTCTTTGCTCAAATTTAGAGTAGTTTAGTCTAGAGTGATTAGATGGCCAAATCACCATTGAGGAATTTGTTTTCCCACGGTATTGCATAACAGCTTTGTCAGGACTACCTTATAGAACACACTGGTCATGTTTATTTTTCTAAATCTACCCTGACGCTCACAAAGGAGGGCATTTTCCATGGAAATCATGACATACGGTTATAACCCCATTCAACACCCGTCTGCAATTCAATGTGGACATATTGTACTTCAAAGAAGGTGGCACCACTGAGTTGTGAGAGTTAAACCGACTATGGAAAATCGATCAAAATTTCCACTTACGGTAAAATTTTGTATCCAAAGAACAAAAAAACAAAAAATACATTACATAGGTTTTTTAGCACAAGTTTTGGGTAATCATCAAAGATGGTATTTCTAATTGAATTAAAATGAATAAATCTGATTGAATATCACAAATCTGTGTGATAACAGAAAGGTGTACAGCAGGCCAGATACCAAAACAAAATGCTATTGACAGCCGCTCATGAAAGACGCCCCCAAAAAAATATTGAAAAAATGAAATATTCATAAAATGTCAAATGTCAAATTTCATTGTATGCAAAATGAATCTGCTAACGTTAACAAATGCAAATAATAACAGAAAAGTTGAATCGTTTCTTCCCCTCCTCCTACTTGTTAACACTCACCGTCTGGTTTTCAGCATCTCCAAGACCACCAAACTAAGCGAGAGGGATATTACACCAATAGAGTTGAGAATCATAGTTAACATGTGTGCATTTATCCTTTCTATTGTTGAATTAGTGAAAAATGTGTTATTTAGGCAGCGACGCATTCATTTGCTACTGTTACGGTTCAACTGTTTGAATAACCTGCAAATTAATTGCTTAGAGGGGAATTGGAGAGAGCAGGAATGTTTAAGAAAAATTAAGTACCGGTATTTAATATCCTTCAACTTAAGTATTGCATTTTAGCTTCTTATTTATTGTTTTCTTTGTTCTTGTCCATTGTTTTGTTTTCTTCTATTGTTGTTTGTTTGTTTGTTTTTCTATTGATATTTGTTATTTTTAAAATGAGGTCATTTTTTCATCCAAAATATAGACAAGAATAAAATTCCAATTGGACTTTGCTAAAAGTGCAACCAATAAGAAAGAAAAAAAAGTGAACTTTATTCCTTACCTGGAGAAAATGACGTAAAACTGCATCATATAATGACATGAATATATACATTAATCATTTGAGATATAACTAATGATGGTTAGAAGAGTATGAGATGTGAAATATGTATTAACTTTATTTTTTATTTTTTTATTATTATTTCACTCCATGCAATAAAGGAACAAAGACAAATCTTTCATATCTATGTATCTATATGACACAATGGTGATACATAAAGTTGAAGGTACCTTCATGCATAATTCACATAGCATTAACACATGCTTTGCTATGCACATTTTCAAACAAGTTTAATACAAACACTCGGAAAAGGGCTTAATGTTAGTCTTGGAATTTCATTCTCATTCACTCGTCGTAGATACTTGCATTTTAAACTTGCTTTCAAAACTAGAGCAAAAACCAATATGAATTATACTTTGTGACTACTTTTTTTTCCATCGAATCATGCTCGATGTTTCTTGCAAGGTCATCTGAGAGGCAATTTTGTTTCTCGGACAGGAACGAGTAGAGGTTCCATCTTCTCACTCCTGTGTTTTATGAAGAAAGCCCAGAGTTTATGCTGACTTTAGAGCCGATATGGATAAAAAAAGTCCAAAAGTATTGGAAATTGATTTCTGGCTAGCCACAATTGTGTCTGTGAATTGGTAAAGAATTTTTCTGGCCAGATATTTTGATGTTCTGTTTCTCCTCTGTGTTTTTGACAGCCCTTAAAAAGAGAGCCCAAAACAAACTTCATGGTCACCAGGACTGAAACGGACAGTCCTGGTATAAATTTGTGATGTTTTATCAACTTCGTTATTGACAGCAAGTCCAAATGACATGTACAAACGAACAAATGAATGAATGAAGGAATGACTAGGATAATTACTGGGCCGTCTAACATGTACGGGAAGAGGTACTTGGCCCAAACTTGAGCATGCGACACGTACTGTGTATCTGTGGCACTGGTGATATACAAGCATCTTTACATGCAGCCTGAATATTTAAGTATTTGCATGCATGAGCCATGGGTGTAATAGGCTGCAAAGCTGCACCGATCCCTCTACGACCATATTGAGGAGGGCTGCATGGGTGCTACGAGAGGGGGGAAATCTTAACACCCCTTTTACAATCGAGAACCACACAGCACTGCGGCGGTAACCACACTATCTATTCCGATCGTCCGGCAACCCACCTTCTAATTCCCTTTTTTGCTTTTCATTTTACATCGAGAGTGCAAGTGTAACATGATGACAGTTAAGACAACATCGAAAATGTCAGTATAAATCAATCATTGGCTGCAAGTACTACATCCGTTTCTTTCTTTTTTTTATTTGCAAACATTTGAGGACTATACAGGAGAGCGAAGAGGATAATGGATCTGTTTGATAATAATACCTCCAAAATTGACTTGATTTCTTCCTGATAATAAAAGCATAAAAAGTTGTAAGAGTAGTGAGAGATTGATTGAGAGAGAGAGAGAGTAGGGGAGAAAAAAAGGAGAGACGAGAGAACTGATTGGAATAAGCCGAAAAAAATCTGTTCATCCATCCAAAGGAACTCAACAAAGTGGACACTATTGCATGTCGACAGTCCAGCTTGACTGCATTAGGCTTATATTATGATACCTAGGTTGGGTGGGACTTGTCCATACTGGAGATTTACAGTAGAACATGGTATATGAGTACATCCCCCTGCCCCCCCCCCCCAATCCCACCTCTTTCCACAAGATGACAGGAATTATATTGGAGTCTAAATGTTTCACCGCCACATTGTTATATAGTTTGCTACTTCCACAGAATATGTCCTCCAGAGTGCTACTCTCAGACAAGTAATTAGCTATCATCCAATTCACTTGTAAGAAGCTTGCTAATCTGTTAGATTAATTATAAGACACTTTTAATTGTAACACCTCTTCCCCTCCCCCTTTTCCATGCTGATTTGTTCCTGTACCCTTGAAAATTGCCCCGGATTACACCTATTTCTGCCTTCCTGTTCCTCCTGAATTGATAATGACTATGAGTTTGTTTAATTGTGACAAATACATCACAGGTATTCTAATATGGTCTAATCTGAGATACATAAAATGGTCCGACCTGAGATACATACATCCCATTGTCATTTATATAGCTTTCGACATTACATCAGCGCTAACAGTCAGAAAATTCCTCGACTCTATATTCTATAAATTATAACTGTTCTCCTTGCTGTCAAATCAACATACTATGCATTAATTAGGTTGAATCATGTCAGATATAATGTAAACATACAAATGTCACACCTATTAGAAGTCTGTACATGTAGCAGTGCCACACTTAGAGGATGTCACTTGTGTAAACACTACCAATGTCACACTTTGACCAGTCTGTGCACCTACAGTAGTACAACATGAGCAAATCTGTGGACATACTAGTGACACACAACACTCTGTTGACATTGCAGTAACACCCCATGAGCAGTCTAGTGTGGACATGCTAGTTTCTAACCATCAGCAGTCTGTGGACATTTGAGTATCGCAACATGAGCAGTCTGTGAACGTACCATTGACACAAACTCTGTGGACATTGCAGTGACACACCATGAGTGGTCTGTGGGTGTTAAGTGCCACAACATATGAGCAGTCTGTAAATGTACCAGTGACACACCATTAGCAGTCTGTGGACATACTAGTCTCACACCATGAGCAGTCAGTCTGTGGACACATAACTGACACACCATGAGCGGTCTGTGGGTGTTTAGTGCCACAACATATGAACAGTTTGTGAATGTACCAGTGACACACCATTAGCAGTATGTGGACATACTAGTCTCACACCATGAGCAGTCAGTCTGTGGACACATAACTTATAGGTCTGTGGGGTGATGCAGCAACATAGAGGCTAGCATGATAATCTACTATGTCCTAATTAGCCAAAAGCTCTTCACTTCCCTATCTATAACCTAATGTCCATACATGTCTCAAGCATATAGTCTGTCAATGTACCACACAATGAGTAATATGCAGATGACTGTTGTCACACCATGAGAACACCAGTAAACAGATACCCATACCACACTAAAGACAGTTTGAACATGGATATACGCATGCCAAACTAAAAGCAGTCTGTAGTCATATCCCATATGCTTGTGTAGAAATGTGAGCACAAAATACTGTGGCATTATTAGGTGGTTCACACATTGCAGTGAGAGTTAAGTCATACAATATGGATCAAACACCAGATTGACTCTAGTAGACTTGATTAAGTTACACAGTTTTCAACAGTGACAAATGCTAGCGAGATACTATTGTATGTCCTAAAGTTCTATACGTCCTATCCAATACTGATACTGTCCATACAGGTGTCAATCATAAAGATTCAAGAAAAGGATGAACTTCAAGCCCTAGAATTTCACTTTTCTCATAAGAGAATATATATATATATAATTCTTTTCCCCACAGCATTCATCCATCATAAGAGTTCAACTGCAGCAATTCCAGCCCAAAATTTATATCACTATAGAAAATTTTGGAGAATTTCACAAAATTTGGTTTCTTAGTTGGATCACTTTATCTATACCTGTTATCCAAATTTGAAAGCTTAAAATTATTGTTACAAAAACTATCAGTAGGGAAGGAAAACAAAATTTTGCGCAAAATGACTGTGAATTCTCTCGAAACAAGGGTACTAATCTGATAGATGTAATAACTGACATCTTCATGAGTTGATGATAAAATTGATCCATCACATGGGCAAGATATCATCTTTACAAATGATATATATATATGGTATGGCATGCCTAGGATATAATGTGCACCTGGTATATTTATATGAAATCAACCCACTACCACTAACTTATCAAATGCAATAGATGTATTAAGGTGAGCTGATATATCAGTTTCAAAATGCAACCGAAAAATAGTACATAAGCTAACCAAAGATACCAGATCCTCAACCAATAGCTTGATTAATGATATATATATGAGTCAGCTTGTAATAAATAAAAAATGACCATCAACATTGCCAAAACAGCTGCTAAAAATCAAACTGATATGATTCACCTCTGTGTATTGCTATCACTAGAACTATTATGAGTTAACGTCTCAAATTCCACCAGCCTTACCTAAAGAGACCCCAAAAGAGGCCGGGTCATTCTTATAGCGGACACAAAATCATACAAAACTTCACAAACTGTGAATCGATCATTTCAATCCCATTTTTCAGCCTTTAAATATCTTAAATTTCACACATAGAACAAAATTATGGTTCCTGTCAGTAAAAGCAGGAAGTGAAATGAGTTAGTTGCAATAACATGATGACGGTGGTGAGGGGAGTTGGCAGGACTACCGAAACATTCAATGTGAATTTCCTTTTTTTTTGGGTTATTCCAAAAATGATAATACGTATGAATGTCGATAAAAAAAGGACACCATCATAGTCAAGATGCATGTTAGTTTACGAACATTGGACAAACACCATGGATTAAACAGCTTCATGAAATCAGTCATTTACATTCATCATTAATCATGAATTGATCATTTTAATGAGTTGAAATGAATTCAAACCTCACAAAACAGAACCAATTCCTGTTTAGAATGATAAAATTCATGATTATTTAGAAACAGAAGATCTTTTGACCAACTAACAATTCCTATATTGGTGTCACTACATGAAAATTGCAAAAAAAACACTTCGTTGGTTATTCAGGGGAGTAGGTAATGGGGATGTAACTTCTCCACGCCTTCATTATATACAAGACCAGAGTCTACATATGTATGTATGTATGCACCTTTCCATTCTTTTTTTCCCTATTTTCCTTCCTATCAAAATTTGATTTCGATTGAAATTTAAACCGAGATTTCATGAAGTCGTTTGATGATGATGCGATATGCATATGTTAGTCACCGAGGATAACTTTTTTACTTTAATCACGGCAGATTGCAAAAAAAACAAAAAAACAATTGCCATGATCGGGTCAGTTTGTTAGTATGGTTAGTCGAATATAATACCATCACATGAAATGATCTTCTAGGGGTGTGAGTGGGGTAACAGACTCTCTGGACTAAATGTGAGTGTCCACGAACGTAACATTCAGAATGAAAGGATGTTTGGTGCTTACCTCTGCCTTGAGACGGGGATGGAGAAGAATGTACCCGTTTCTGTTGATACCGAAAGCGTATCCTTCCGGACCGATCTACGAGAGGCAGAACGAGAAAGTACAAAGAGAGAGAGAGGGAGAGAGAGAGAGAGAGAGAGTCATATAGAGAAATATTTTATTGTACCACTATGCATATAATGTGCTATATACAGATACATATTTAAGATATGTCTGTACGTTTACAGTGGTTACTCTGAAATTAAACTTCTGCTATTTACTCACGGAACCCTGACTCGTGTCACCGGGACACGGATATCCACATCAGTGAAAGTAGAGGAGTATAGAATACAATAACTTGTCAGATGAAAATGATTGGATTAGTCTTTACTATAAAAATGTACATGCTATGATCAGGAAACGGTACGATGATATGGTAATCAATTTCCATAAAATTCTATAAAATTCCAATCCATTAAAGATGACAATAATAAAAAAAAATGTAAAAAAATTAAAAAATTCAAATGGGGAAAGAAGATATTTTGGTAATGAAACAAAACATAAAAATTGAAGAAGAAAAAATATAAACGGAGTACGGAGAATGGTTCTCTGTCTGTTAGCGACTCACCTGAGATACTCACTGACAAGGTTGACATGAGGTAACCCCAAACTTACCCGTGGGGGAGACTAAAAGTTAATTTTGTGAGAGTGGGGAAAAATCTAAGTAGGCTATGCTTCTTGCAGGGTAAAGATATGTGAGTAATATGAGGGGAAGTATAGTGATTGAAAATTTGGGGGTGGGGGATAGGGGAGGAGTGTGGGGGAGAGTTCAATTTAAAGTTTAGACAGGCATATCACACAAAAGTGCAGATTGTTAGCAATCCCTTTAACTCCCAATGTATATTGCTATGTTAACCAACTTTGATGCAATCTAAAATATTCCTTCCAAAAAAAAAAATTGAAACACATCAGATTGTTATATAAGGTAATAAAAAGAAGCAAAAATGACAACCGAAGCAATTCTATAATTGTTATGCCACAGAGATATGTACTTGTGATTATAATAAACACAAACACAAACATACATACACATACAGACATAAATCTAAGTTTTATTTTGAAAAGAGATTATGTTTCATAGGCAATATATCAGATTCAATAAACTGTATGAGTTCATAAGTCCAACAAAAACATACAATATGAGTGCAATTCAATTTGGGTCCACCTTAGTTACCGTTGTAACTTCACCTGCCTGTCAGTCAATATATTGAAACTGATAACAATTGCTCAAATTGGGGAGGATTGACACTGAGAGCTTTTGGTTGAGGACACTCATTGCATGATATTAAATCCAATAATTTATACCATAACAACAACCAAAAATTCTGGAACACAAAATGGCATCGATAAGATGAAAAACTGCCCCAAAAACTGTACTTTGGTAAATATTTGAAGCGATTGTCAAAGTATTTGTGAACTCAAACATCTTCTTCTGTCATAAGCTAAGATTTCATATTGGCCTTGATATATAGTCTTCCTTTATAAAAAAAAAAATTTTTAATTTAAAAAAGAACTTACTAAAATGTGAACATTTCTCTCCCATAATTTAGTCTCCAAAAAGATATGAAGATTTTTAGAAATTCTTTAAACAGTTTTAACGTGTCCTTTATTCTTTTGTATAATTATTCAACTTGGTTTTTGGCAAATTGCTTAGCACTTTTTTTAACAAACTGCAAGGGGTTTTTCCCTTACCTCCAGGGTTGCTATGGTAACTTAGTGAGTAGGCCTAAATTGATTCAATCAACCAATCAAAAACGATAGACATGGCTACAGCTTTTGTTACTTACTCAGCACGTTGTCCTCCAATTCATAGACATAAGTCACAAAATTAGCATAAAAAATAATATCAAATTCTTTTACTAATATGAAGCAATGGGAAAATGACTTATTGACTTAAAAACCTTCACAATTTAGCCCTTCTAAAAGCCATGCAACAATATAAGATTAGAATTATTTGTGGTCACTCTTTGTAACTGAGCAAAAGAATATTCAAAAAGCCCCAAAATAAAAGGACAAAACTTTCTTTTCTTGTGGGACATACAAATTGGAAACCTTAAAGCCTGACTTCCATATTTTCTCCGTATACAACACTTAAAAAGTAAATCGAAACAAATTTCAAAGAATTATTAATACGGGATTAAAACAAAAATATTCCATCCACCAAAAGAAATTAAAGAAATTAAGAAAGAAAAAAAAGGGTATGAATGATCTGGGAGCTACCCAAATCTCTCTTCAAGTAGCCGAAGGACCAGAAAGGTTCAAATGTTATAAAATATATCAAATGCTCCCGAATTTGTCTTTGCAGGAGGAGGTGCTAAATTCAAGTTAATTGCTGACTCTTTCAGATTCTACTATGTAGGATAGGATAGGATAGGATAGGAATTAAGAATGACATACTGTCAAAAAAATTAAACACACTTTCAAATAAATTAATAAAACTAAGTCAATTTCCTATCTTCTTTCAGCTAACTTATTGCTATATAGAACAACAATAAAGTCTAAGAACCACTTAGTACTATTTTTTTTCTAGATACGAAAAGAAATCAAGGAGAACAATTCTGGTTAAATTTTCTCATGCGTGCAAATGATATTACACCTTGACTATTCATAGATGGATCTTGACCATGAAATGGATTCCAAAATCTTCCTCGTTGAGTTTACACATTGGGATATTGTCACGTGACAATCAATTAATCGATATGGTTTGAGAGGTAATTCTAGGAATGGAATTATTTAACTTTATATATCGGCAAGAGCAGAAAGAGATTTAACAATCACTAAAGGTCATAGAACTGTGTCGTGGTTCGTATTCAGTAGATTATGAAAAATTCTAACATTTCTGCCATTAAAGTGATCAGTGGTATAGGTTAGTCATACAGAGTCACAAAGAGTTCATCTATCACTTGATCTGCCTGTTACCGATCAAAGTCAAATATGTGATTCAAGTCTTTACATCATTAAAAACCTTAGACTGTGTAATACCCATTTGAATTTTTTGGGGGAGGGGGAGGGGTGGAGGGTGGTTTACCTGGCACTAGAAACAAACCATTTGATACTTTTGTATTTCACTTTTGATTTTTGCAAAATTCTGCATTAAAACTAAATTACTTGCTACTAAAAAAAAATTTCTATTAATTTTTTGGGGTAGTAACTGTCCTATTCCAATCTACGGGTTAAGGGATAGCAAATAACATATCATTTCTTTAGCTGTCATCACTTACTTAGACCTACTGGACCAGTTTTGATTTGATATTTAATTCAAACCATTCATAATACGCAATGACTGAAATTACGTTTGTTAATAAGATGGCACAGTGTATAGGAAGGGAATATGGGATAAAACACACTATTAATTTTTAAGTTCAGTTTACACTGCATTTCGTTACTCAATACAAACACTTGTGATGTTATTTCTTCTTTGTTACTTTCTTCTATATGATGCATATTCATTACAAACTCAGTAATACATGCATAAAATACCCTGCAAGGACCTGAAAATAAACGCCCATTAACCTGGATCTAACGAGATAATCATCTTGACCCTTTAATTTACGTGGTTTGGGGAAAGTTATAAACGTTTTTCCAATTTGTTTTATAAATATCATCCAAGGGTACACCATCTGTTAATGTGCGGGAACTGTATAAATTTGCAAATGTGTAAAATATATATTTTTTTTAAAAAGAGAGTATATTGCATGAGTGATTAAATAATAGTCAATCCTTTGGGCAGGAAGAGGATGCGGGCAGAATTATAAAATAAATGGAGAGTATGAAGAAAACGTAGTGTTTATAAATGGACAAGAGCAAAATTAGTTGGCATTCACCTTCTGTGATTGGTCATGCGTTGTCCACATTTTCTCTTTAATATGTTCTTTCTCCATTTTCATTACAGTGAAAAATTTGAACCTCTCAGCTTTCTAGACCAAAGACAGTCGACATAAAAGTCCAAAATTGTCATTGATTTACGATATTTATACCCAATATTTGGACTTATAGCAAAAATCAAAATGACATTCACAGCTAGGCCATCTTTAGAGAGCATTAAAATTAGGTTTAATAGTAATACTGGGTTTTAGTATTATGTACAGAAAGAAGGAATCTTGTTTCCACAACCTTACATTTTTGTTAACGAAAGGAGGGGCCTATTGTAGCTCTCTTCCTCCAAACTGCAGTGTTGTGACATTTCCATCTGTGGCTATTCTGTTACCTTCTGAAATAAATCTTTACTCAACTTTCCAACGTCACTCAATTAAGCTGCAAAAGCCAGCCATAAGCCAATGGTTGTTAAAAATAAACAGCAAACATCCCATCTCTGAGTTGGTCATATTTTTTATCGTTCCAAATCTGTTCTTTTTGAACAAAAAAACCAAATGGATAAAATATTTTCATCAACTCATTCCTATGTTTGACTTCTCTTTTGCTCTCAGCGGCAGAATGGTGATGCTGGCGAGCGCGGACCATGTGGGCGTATATTTTAAATCAATATCATCAAAATAATGGCCTTTCTGTGAGTCGTGTCGTATTAAAGTTGCATGAGAAGAAAATCAAAGACGCATGTAACAATCCACAGAGCGTGAGTGTACCCTGACCTAATCAGAGCCTGGTGAGGATTTGCCAAGAAATATTTGCATGCATGATATACAATATTGCATGCAAGAAAATGACCAAGAAAATATGTTAAAAAACAAAATAAATGAAAATATATATAAGACACAAATGAATTCAAAACTAAGGAAACGGAATCGATCGAAACACCACAGAGAAAGTGAGAACACGACACGACACATCTGTTTTGACACACGACAAACGAGAAGACGTAGGTTAGAGGGAGGAATTTGGGAAATTTGAATGTTTGCTACAAACTTACTGGCCGATTGAAAATTGCATTGTACGAAGGCTGAGGGAGAGAAAGCAGATGGATGATTGGTTCTGAAAGACACAGAAAGAGAGAGCGACGCCTCGGTCTACATGCATGCACCCCATTGACGACGAGTAGAAGAATACTACTAGCAGGGTCATTCTAGCAGTCAATTATTCATATATATTCTATGTTCTGTCTAAGGACAAGCTTTGATGCGAGTGAAAAAAAAAAATTATCTGTGACTGCTGGCAGAGGAAACTATACTGACTGAAATAAAAAAAATTAAAAAAATCTACGAACAAATTTTTCTTTTTTTTAAAACAAGCAATCAAGTCATGGTTCAAAGAATGGAACG
>JAAAKB020173818.1:0-20625 GCA_010014835.2 Apostichopus leukothele | reverse complement strand
AATAGAACGGAGCCGAATAGAACGGAGCCGAATAGAACGGAGCCGAATAGAACGGAGCCGAATAGAACGGAGCCGAAAAGAACGGAGCCGAATAGAACAGAATCGAACAGAACAGAGTAGAAAAGAACAAAACAGCAGGGCAGAACAGAGCATAAAAGAGCAGAGCAGAACAGAACATAATAAAGCATAAAAGAACAGAGCAGAAAAGAGCAATGCAGAACAGATCAAAGCATAGTACAGCATATAAAAGCAAATCAAAATCATTGAAGAAAGGATAGAACAGACTGAAGAACAAGGCACAGTGATGTAGAATATTACACTGATAGCAGTGTTCGAAAAGCAGAGTAGAGCAAAGTAGAGCAGAGTAGAGCAACAGACAATGGAACAAAGCAAACCAAAGCAGATCTGTATAACTGTAATGGAGCTGTATAAAATAGAACACTGTAGAGCAGAACAAAAGAGAGCAAAGAACTATAAGACAAGCCAAAAAAAAATGAAGGTGAAATGCGCTATGACGTTTAACAATTATTCTCAAGATATGACGCACTAGCTTATACGTTGCCCAATTAATAAACATTAAAAGTCTAATATTTAATTAGCGGAATTCCATTACAGGCGAAAACTTTCGTCCCTCAGACAAGTGTTCATTTTATTAGTAATAATCACATTCCGAAAAGTATAAGATTAAAGATATCGAAACCTTTCAACTAAATTGTTTTCTTCACTTGTCTGTTTAGAGATCAAGAATTGTTATAAGTTTCATTGCCAATAGTGGTATGAAACTCCTTACAAAGCCTACAGTTAATGTCTTTATTCAACATCAAAAAGTGCAAGCAAAATTAAACCATGAATTCGAAATTAACGCACCAGAAATCGCCAAAAATTCAAAACTATCAAGACAATTCTTTTTCCTTGATAATCTCATCTCATCATCATTCATAACTAACAATAACTGGTTTGATTATTCTTTTGATGCATACAGTCTCGATTATCAGCCGCAAACCCCTGATCTTTGCTCGACTCTACATATATTTGTTAATCATGAAAAAATATATATATCTTCGGGCAATACAACCTGAAAGGAAAAAAAGAAAGAGCAAAAGCAAAAAAAAAAAAATAGAAAATCATATGTAGACAACAAACGTGGAATTTTTCTGACTTTTAAATTTGATTAAAAGTTGAACATATTTCAGCTTGTCAAAACTTACTGATGTTAGGAGTACTTTGATTAACAGGAAAGAGAGAAAGAGAGAGGGAGGCAGAGAGAGAGAGAGAAGATAAGAGAAGAAAAAACCCGCAATCTCGGCCACTATTTGATTGTTTATATACATAGTACAGACAATGAAGCGCGTAGGTGTACAGAAGAGGAAATTAAACTTCATAGCTCTGTCGCTATTGGTCGAGAGGTGATGACGACATAAACTGACTGGTGATACGCTCTTTGAGTAACGGCAAACGATTTTTAAAAACAGACGGTCGTAAGGAAGCAGAGATCATTAAAGAGTTTGTGAACAGACCAGGAGGTGTTTATACATACATATATACATATACATATATATCTATTTCTCTATATATATATATATATCTGTATATTTGGAAGGACCAGTTTTTGAAGGTTCATTTCTGATACTAATCTCATTTCGACTTTCGTTACTCAGTTTTCATGTACACAACCAGCATACGGAGTGCCAACTTTGATTTAAAAAAATAGAAAAATAACAACGAAGTTAAGAAAAGAAACGGCTGTAGGAACTTCGGCAGTACTAATCGTCCATTTTTTCCCGTCAAGTAGAAATATAAGGTAAGCTTTTTGTTTAAGTTATTCGTGTGTGAGTAAGGGAAGGGAAGGGGGGGGGAGGGTGGTGGAAAGAACATTGTGGCGTTCACATGTTTTGCATGGAGCTTACGATAGACATTTGATGTTGTTGTTGTCACTTAATACATATAATAGTTATTGTTGTTTGTGTTACTTTTATTTTACGTATGATCAGGTTCGGTCGTCACGACAAGAGCGAACTTTCGAAGAATTACTTCGAAAAAAAGTCCAAAACTTCTTGGACTTGTTGTATCCCTATATACATAAGGGAAAACATTGTTCTTGAAATGTGTACTATAAGCCTTGTTTAATTATATACTTTCGAGATCCTATGCAATGGTATAAGAAAGAAAAAAACATATCATCATGTACATGAGTAAAGTTACTTAAACGAAATAATCACACATAAATATACATAAAATGAGACGTTTTGGTTATATATCGATTTGCTTACGTAATGATTTTCTAAATCCTTGACTTTCTCTTATAATTGATTAAGATTTAAATCACTTTCGTTCGGCCTTGCCAAGAATGACTGAGGCGTGTCGAGGAACTATGTTCACGAAATGATGCGTGTCACTTTGCTATATCGTGATATAACACGCAGAGTTCTGTACAGTTTCGTGACAATACGAACTTTCTCACAAAGAGAAATCAAGCTTTTCGAAGTGTTTTCACCGAACCGTTGTTCAAAGTAACGAGATTTCATTCTTTTTTTCCCCGAGAGTGTACACTTTTCTGAGAGTGTACACTTTCAAAGTTTGCTCTCGTGATGTAAAAATGAGCACTTGTGATGTTATAGATAACTTTAAATGAAGTAATTCCATTCATGAGGTAAAAGTAACCATTTGATCAATATTTTATCGTCGTGTACACTTTGAAAAATGTGAATTCTGGCTTTTGGGAGTGATATTATGTTATACATTAAAACCTCTCTATATGGCGAATGATACTTCGATCATCCTTGCTTGGAGAGAACATTTCAATTTATCAGAATTTCGTAACTATGTTATTTTGTTGAGAACCCTTGCTATGATTAGTACACTCTTACTCTTACCGTTCCAAAGAGTGAGAAATCATTTATTAAGAGTGTTTCTTTTTTTCGGAAATAGTTTCGTCTTTCACCGCAAACTGAATCTTAGGGGAAATTCATTGTAGAGCTGACATAAAATCAAGCGACTCACTTTTACGCTTCTAAAGAATCTTCATCCTAGGCACTTTCAAAAAGAGAATTCTACTTCAAACAGAGAACTCTACTTTAAAAAGAGAAATCTACTTCAAAAAGAGAAATCTACTTCAAAAAGAGAAATCTACTTCAAAAAGAGAATTCTACTTCAAACAGAGAATTCTACTTCAAACAGAGAATTCTACTTCAAAAAGAGAATTCTACTTCAAAATAAGAATTCTACTTCAAAAAAAGAATTCTACTTCAAAAAGAGAATTCTACTTCAAAAAGAGAATTCTATTTCAAAAGAGAATTCTATTTCTCCCCTCTTCTGAATAGTACAGGTTGTTCATGAAATGACCGCGGAAAACTGCGAACCGTTAGTTGTACTTGAGAAAGTACAAAATGAACTTAATGAATAAAGAACATGTGGAAAGACCATGTTTTGTAATATACAGTTTACTTTTATCCCAATCTACCGAAAGGTAACTCGGTCATCAGATAAAATTGCCCTATAGTATGGTCGCATTTAGTAGTATATATAGACTAAACATTTGCTTTTGAATGGAAAGAAAAACACATCTTTTCTTCACCATCACATTTCCTGACGTATGCGAACAAAATAGTTTCTGAAAAATATCTCACTATGAGAATGGCATGACGTTAATTTTTTGAACGCGAAGGAAGAACTTAATCTGTTGGTTTATGTTTATATTGATCTTTAGTTCCTTACAGATTATTAGCGCTTGATAACCCATTCTAAGCTACTTAGTGCTGACTCATAGATCTTCAAACATTTCGTAGTTACAGGTCATGGTAAGGTTCACAGTACAACGATATGACACATCGATAAACGGGAATTATGATTAATCTTTAAAAAATTGCATAACTTCATCATTTTTTATGAACCGATATTTTGTATTTCAATCACGTGTAATAACACGTGGCTATTGCTAATTATGACATTTCCCGAGGTTTATTGTATAACATAGTTAATCCCGATGCTTTTGCGCATAAAACTATTAAAAGCTGGAATGTCTTACGTTAATGTTAATCCAGGACGACACAATCGAAGCGGACGTATGTTTCTCAACCAAACCCGACCCTACCGCACCATACACACACCTCACACCCATCAATCACCCGCCCCCCTCCCCCTTTACCGATAACTAATTGGTTTCACCCATACGACAATATTTTCGTACGTCGCACTACAGATGCCGTAAAAACAGACTGTAGTACGAGAGGCTCTACGACCTGAGTACGAGTACTAGCAGAATTCCCCTTGATATGAGTACCATGTACTATGTAATATGACTATGTACTATGACTATGTACTATGAGTACTATGAGTACTATGAGTACTATACGTACTATACGTACTATACGTACTATACGTACTATGAGTACTACTTGGTATGAGTACTAATCATACTGGTAGTTTGAATACAGCAGAGTACAAGTGGAATTCACCTTGATATGTACGAGAGTACAAGGCAGGCTTTACGACAGTGAAAAGGTACTCAATTGATAAATGTCCCAAATACAAGTACCAGTACAAACCGAGTGCAAGTACAACGTAACGCAAGAACGTGATTATGAGTACGGACTCACTACTACCCTGAGTCAGTCTATAACAGTATTATTCCCCCAAATATGCTGTAAAGTCAGAAAATGGTCACCCGTACTCACATTTCAATAACTATTAAAGTAACGTTAGAACATGATGATAAGTATGGACTCACTACTACACCGAGTCTGTCTATGACAGTATTATTGCCCCCAAATCTGCTAGAAAGTCAGAAAATGGTCACCCGTACTCACATTTCAATAAATATTTTAATGACCAGCTAAAGGTAGCTATCCACGCTGAGACACTTCATTGTCCCATTTACATAATCTTCAATATTTGGAAATCATTTTAGAGGATCAGATTCTTAAACAAGAATTTATCATTTTATTATTACTTTTTTGTTTTGGTATGTGAAGATTTGGGGCCAATACTGATGACTATTAAAGACATAATATTCACGATCAATTCAATTCAAAGGTTGCTTTGAAAAGTCGAGTTTTCACAAATTGAATCTACAAGCTCCACTCTTAACTGATCTTAGCGATAATGTCATAGAAGAAATTTAAAACATTCTTTTTATACCCCAAAAAATGTATGGTTTGCAGTGTGAAGTACGCAACTAGATAATGCATCTGTCTTTTAATCGAACGTGCCTTTTTTTGCACGCTGTTACCGCACTGCACGAACTATATATCGTTACGCACTATGTAATTCGTGTTGAAAGACCGCTATCTTTGTTGATTTTCCGAAGTTTGCATTATGAGAGTAAGTTATAGACGATGTCTGGTCTTGTATTCTGCGATGCTTGGATGATTTTTCAATTTTTTTCAGTCATTGATCAAAACGATACACGTGTTGATCGGTTTTACTGCTACTATTAAATATTCATGATTGTATATGTAATTGACAAAGTCAGGTACTGAAACAAAACAAATTCCTGCACTGTCAACATTAATCAATCAATCGACGACTACCCAACGGAACAATCTTGAATTGAATAACTTTGATCTTGACGTGTTTTGGGGCTTATAGTGTCATCATCTTGTGCTAACCTCGGACTTAATGTACAGTGTTTGAAGAAGGTTATGTGTTACTTTATAACCCGTTTGTAAAATTTGCAAAGGAACTTGTAATAAGTAACACACAAAGGACTCATTTGTTCGGGTAGTTTGGAGGTGATCTTTCGTCACCTCGTACCCCTACTGAAATCAGAGACACATGTATCACTGCTCCTAAATATTTGTGACCAACTCCTTCCCCTCCCCTCCCCCTCTCCCCCTCTCCCCCCTGATTCGATCCTCTTTCGGCAACCCTGACCTATACCTATTGAACACGCACGCACTTAAGGGTAGCTGAAACAAAACCAGGGAAGTACGCGCATGCGCCCACCTTTGTTTACTCATTTCCCCGTCTTACCATTTCTAATCATCGTAACTTACACATAGTTCAACGTTTGATTTCGTTTGTCAAGTATCTATATATGACTGGAATACAGGAATATCTGTTTCGTTCATCGTTGTTTATTTTCGTCGAGTGACTGAGTAATGTAGCTGAGTCGAATACCTATTCGCGACTGACATATTTGTAGTTTGAGTACCACGTGAGTACCACATGAGTACCAAACAAATGAAAACTTCAATTGTTATGAGTTTGCATACTGTAGTACGTTTACAAAGCTATTACACACGGAAACGTGAACGAAATTTAGCATTGCATTCCTACAATACTATTGAAAATGGAGAAACCAGTCCGAGTACCAATCCACCTGGCCGAGTACGAGTAGAGGTAACTAAATGCTAGAGTACCAGTACGGTAATGATTCCACTATACAAGTAAAGGTCGTTAATATAACACATCGAGTACCTTTAGTATTTTAAACTTTGCTTCAGGGACGTTTAGCATGTTGATGTGATAACTTTTATGTGGAAAATTGACTCTCAGTGTTGGCGGGGGAGACCAAAAATCATAAATATAATGTTCCGCTTCATTATGTTACATATGGCCATGCCTGGCGTTTCGCTTCAGAACCATTTCGATCACTTAACTTATAGCGGTATTACATTTTTAATAAGGACAAGTTTTTGATGACAAGTTTCAATTATCATATACAAAAAAAAAATGTTTTTCTGTTTTCGCAAGTAAGCCAGGAAATTAAAGGAAGAAGCAAATACTTGAAATAACTTGAATAAGAAGTATTGCCTATACCAGACATGACCTTTGACCTTGTTTCTAATTCATCATAGAAACCTTATTACAGTATTCAAACGCTTTCTGCTACCTTAAATGAAAAATATCTTCAAGCAAGTGTAAAAACGTCAGACTATATAAATCATTTCTTAAATCGCAAACGACTGTACCATGGCAACATTGCTAAGACCAGCAGCAAACTGTTTGAAATTGTTTCGCCGTGAAATTAATTCGCCTGTAACTGCATTGGACAATTAGCAGGCAGGAATTGCACGACGGCAATCATTTGTATCAAACTGTGCATTGATTTTGTTGCTCAAATTAGGAGGGCGTATGATATCGTTAGTAAAATAGGGTTGTCATTGAATAACAACCAGCTTCAGGTTATGTACACATCTCTCGGTACGATAACTTCGAGAAAGTTTTGTAAAATAACATTAGAGTCCATATTCCTGCGAAGCTGTTGTATAATTTATTTTGTATTCTCTGAGGAAGAAACCAGATAGTCTTAATAATCACGAGTATTCATAGCTCTGACAATGGCGTGACGGCCGAGGCAGAAGTAGTGAGGCATTGGTAATGATTTTGACAGAGTGCACCCTTCAAAGTACTACGGTACCATCCACGCGCCATTTGAAACAGATTGAAAATATTCGCGCAGTAATTACTTTTATACTTTAAAGGAGATGTACATTCATATGAGAAGGAACTGCAGCATCCGTGTCATGGTGTAGTATCTTAAGGCAAATTGGTAAATGCGTTGGGTGGGTCGGGGTGGGAAAGGGGTTGGGATAGAGGGTGGGGATGTGGCTGTATAGATCAGAACCTTTAAAGGAATCCGGCCGGGGTGAATGGGTGGATGATGAATGAGGTTTTATGATTCTACATGCTATTCCATAGATTCGAAAGATTATTAATCAGTGGCACGTGACATAACGAGAACGAACAGAATTGAAACTATATCTCCGACAAGACTGTAAAAAATAAGAAAATAAACGACTGTTTTGTTAAAAAATCAATAGTTATACGTGTGATATCAAGGGTATATGCTTAAAATGCTCACTACTCCAAGTTCCTTTAAGCTAAGTGTAATCTGTAATCTACTTTGCTGGACAAGTGTATAGAATTCTTGCCTAGACGGTTTACATTCAACTCATGTTACTAATAGGATAGAGCGCCCGAGATATGTACTATGTTTCTTTGCGCGATACTTTACTTGTCAAACACCAGAACCTACTTAAAATGTTTTCCGTCCAATCTGGTTGCAAATTTCCAACAACTTGGACAAACCTGCAAAGAGTTGATCAAATATAAAAAAGGCCTGTGTTTGATCAAACGTAGACAGCTGAATGTATTTTCAACAAGTGTTCAATATCTTAGAGCGAATAAAATATAAAATAAAATTTACAGTCCATATAGGATTATCATTTATAGGAAGACCATATAATAAACTTGATTAAGCAATGTTAATAATTTCGATTCGTTTTTCATTACTTGGAATAAACTGATTTGATCTGAACTACAGTGAACTGAACTGAACTATAGTCATACTAATGAATTACATTGTAGGTTTAGTGCGGAATAGAATCATAACTTTAACTTAAAATCCGCTTTAACATAATATTATACAGTACAAGGAAGTCCACTTCACTCTGATACACGATAAGTCAAGAAAATGAAATTCCAACTTTCTTTAAAGAATAACTTCAAACCACAGACAACCACAAAAAAAAAGAGAGATTGAGTGACCAATGAATATATCCCTGATCCATCGTCCGTCTGCAATGAAGCACCCGAGAGGGTTAACGAAGCGTCAATATTTCATACTCAAAATTGAATCTCAAAATAAATAGGTCAATTGTTTGGGAGTTCCGAGTCATATTCCTTACACTTGAAGACATTTCATCCTTGAGGAAAGGTTACGCATTTACCGCCTTCATCGGATTGAATATTCTCACATGTTAATCCGCAATACATATAAAGCTGTCGATTTGTGAATGGGACATTCATCATAGGAACCAGTTGCACGAGAGCTATCACGACTATAAGGTCGAAGCATATATCACCTAATACATTGAAAGCATTTGCAGTGAAGTACTGTGTTAATGCTATTTGTCTAAATGTTATGAGTTACATAACTTAAACAACTTTCCAATCATATTACCAAACAGGAACAGAAGGTGGAACGGGATTCATACTTTATATACACATATATAGTAGGCACCTATTCGTCGTTATGTTGTAGGGTTGTACACCAACTCATAGGTAAAAGTATAAGTAGATTAGAGCTACTCTGGTTTGTAACCATTTGCATACATGCAGACGATTGTGGTGTGGCCCCACTTGTGTGTTGCATCGGCTGATTCAGAAACCTTTAACATTTTAAAAAACTTGAAAAATTTGAGAAATGACAATGTTAGGCAACTTTCCGATATTTGGTGTGACCGTATATGAAATTAAAAACACAAAGATTTTGAAGTCATGATGGTCTGACTCTGAAAAATTCTTCAACATTTGTTTTTCTTCGAAACTGATGTCTTATAATTAAGATGTTTACCTCACATTTGACTTCATTTAGGCTGTTGCCTTTTCTAAAATGCTAGTTAATGGACACTGCATTTTATCATGTATAACATTATTTCTCAAATCTTGTTCCTGGTAGACCCAATCAAACTAGGTAATAGTTTACCTTTAAGCCAAACCAGCATGGTCTTAAAAGTCAATGTGAGAGAACTCAACAGGCTAATAGTTCGTCATATTGGATGACTTACACACGTAGACTGGCCATTTAGAGCACCTTCAATTTCCTGAACCACTGTTCTTTGTTATATCTTAAATTCCCAAATGTTTAATTTCCAGAGAAAACCCACACCAAACCAGTTAATAGTTTACTTACAAGTCAAACATTAATCGTCTTCCAAGTCTATATATTTCTGTGAGAGAATTCGTCAGGTTTATAGTTCCTCAGTAAAACTGATACGAAACTTGGCCATTCACTTTTGTGTACCATCAAGATCAAATACTCAACTCTGAGAAGTCTTCTCAAGTGATTACGAAAGTTCAATTATTTCCCTACATTTCTCCCAAGGAAAAAAAAAGAGAGACATTAAAATGGGCTACAAAAGTTTTGTAACCCAAATTTTAAAAAAACAATCACAGTTTTAGCCGATAAACCCCCTAATGATTTGTTACAAGGTGAAAAAAGTTTTCACCTTGGCGAGTCATTTAAAGTCATTTACCGGGACTAGACTCTACATAGCATTGGCCGAACATTCGGGAAACATAACATATATGTAACATCATGCAGCGATCTATCAAAGACACTACTCACACGTGTGTCACGGTATTGTTAATGAGAATTCAATGAACTAAAACTTCTGAATTAAAACTGCATCAGGTCATCGGTAAGCTTCGGTGAAAGACAAAAAAATTGTCCTACCCTTTTCAATTTTACACCCTTCGACTAGGTTATGTTTTAGTACGTAAGATGATTCTTTCTCATTTACGACGTCCTAGTTTATCAGTTGGAACTTATCGACGATAAAACAGTAAATGATGGTTTACAGTTTCCGTAATTCGGTCGGTGTCTACATGCTCTTGACACTTCGATGAGGTGTTCGGATTAATCAGTAAAACACAAAGAAACTTGGCGTCTTGTTAAGATCAGCTTCTGACAGTGACATGAATTATTACTCTCGTTTTAACTTCTATTTCGAAATCTCACTCACGAACAATTCTATTTCATACTCATTTCCCTCAAGGTTTTAATTAACTCAGTGTTTACTACTATTATTATATTTCTTTTATTTGGTTGATTGTGAGTTTGACAAAAAAAAGATGCTGTCTTCTCGTAAATGACTTTTCTACATTTATTGATGCTTAAATTCCATCCTTATAAGGTTCATTAAATTCAAGTTGAATACTCCACATTCATAGTCAAACATCGAAAGTAACGGTAAAAACGTGTTTTGCACATTTGCCTTTTGTATGTGACTAATTTATACTGATATGAAAGACGAATTAAACAAAGGCGCCATGAAAAGTTGAGAAAATGAACCAGATTTATTTTACCCACGCGTTCAAGACCATCACCGCAATAGAAACATTGACTTCTTTACCATATAGTTTGCAAATTTATATTTGTAATTATCTGTTGAGAACCTTCATAAAGTGACTTTAAGGATCACCTGATTTGCTCTGGCAAAGCTAGGGTTTGTTGCTTGTCAAAGTTGTTCATGTTTGACATTTTAAAGGATACAAGCAAACTCAAGCAAACTTCTGGTTTTCTTAGTAAACCTTGAAGGACTTAGTATACCATAGACATGACGGGAGTGTGGAAGTAAATATATCTTAGCCATACTAGCTTGTTACTTTTACAGAAACGTTTGAGACCATAATATCAGAAACACCAATAAAAAAAATGACAAAAAAGCAACAAGTTGAAGGTAAGACTTTGCGTTACTAGTGCAATAATCTAATCAACAAAATTATACAAATACCAATGAGTGTTTCAATTAAAGATTCCATATAAACTGAAAACACACCTTTCCCTCATTTTTTAATGGTGATGAGTTTCGAGCATTGGGTTGTTGATTATTTCGCCGCGGTCACAAACAACGATCTAGCCCAAGAAATCATTCCCTAAGTGAAAAATGCTAAGTAGTCACCAAAATATTATCAATTTACAGCGTCAATATGCCAAATCACATCCACCTCCAAGAAATATTACTCAAGCTGCAAACTTGTCCTCAACCGTAAACAAATATGTTATGTCTGTCATCTTCCCACGAGAATACAAACTGGGAGATGATCTTTACCATTATTAACAGATGTCGTCTTGAGGACGTGATATAGCCAGAACGGTTTTTTATTACAAATCTTTAATTTCCATCGTAGTCATCACCAATGTCTTCAGGCTAAAACTCTCTCCCTTCTTCTCGATCTCTCCCATTGACAAGTTTGAGGTGGTATTTTGTTTCCAAATCTTAGCCTACCGTCACTTTTTGCTGCTCTCCCAAGAAAATTAAACTTAGTTGTATAGTATCATCGTGTCGAGAATTTTAACTGGATAGACTTGTTTTCCCCTTCTGATTGAGGCGTATGGCCATTGTAAAACAAAAAAGGGTGGGTGGTTGATCGGTTTGATATGTCATATTTCAACTTTAAGAGAGCCGTATTTAGTTTAACTGTATATAAGGAGAATATAAGACATGCTTTTCTTTCTTTCATGTTCATGTCACTTACCTTACATTCATAAAAAGCATGAAACCTGAACTAGGACGTCTTTGGCCAAAGGTATAGCCGAAACCCTTTTAAATGTTTTGAAATCTGAAGTGTAATCTATACACTTGTCATTTAGGCTTACCCTTTATGCATCTGTAAAGGGTCGTTTAAGTTGTTTGTTAAGCAACTCCATATTGTAATATCTACAGATCGCTTCAACGATTCGTACAACTTAAGTATATAGTCTCATGCAGTGGAATAAAAGTGGTTCAAAGTTTTTCATTTCTATCGACTCTTTGCGATGGAGGAACATCATGAATAAACTCGCTTTTTGTGTTTCCACTGAAACACTTTGTCAACTAAGTACGAAATGAATCCATGTCAAAAAAACAATGATACTAAGTTGTATAATTGCTTTAGGCTAATTAACTCAATAAATGAGCTCTTTTTTAACGAATAAACACGTTGAATGATATTAAACCTTTAACACTATCGGCAAGTGACAGCTCAAGCCCTTTCCATCATTCGGTGGTCATGCAACATTGAACCAAGTCCATTTGGAAGAGATGCCTAACTCAGTCTCTAAGCATGTGATTTGATCAATGACTTTAGGGTGATAGCAGTCTAATCGGTTTTCTTCCTTTCAATGTTTCATTAGAGAAAAGAGGAATATTGGACATATGAAATATCATCTTTCAAAACTTGTCATTTTACAGAGTTTTTATTGCTTCAAAATTGTATCATGACGACAAATTATTTCCGTTTATTCTTCTTTAGGCGAACGTATCAAAATGGGCAGAATGATTAGTTTTTGACAGTCATACAGATTTTATTATCATTTGCATGTTTTAACTGTTTGCAGTATGACACACGTATGTACAGTGTGTGTGTCACAGTATGAATCATAGTGAATACACCATACCTTCCCCTCTTCTCAAGACAATAACGGCATCATTGCCGGAAGAAGAAGAAGTTGTGGAGTGTTAGCTCAGTGGTTAACGCCGGTGCCTTTCAATCATAAGGGTCCCGAGTTCTAGTCACTCCAAGATTAATGTATATATGTCGTCCAGTTACAGAGTTGTTGACAATTGACAATTCATATTCATGGACGTTAAATATGAATCTAAGAGACTGACTTCGGTCAGCTTGCGGCTTTGACAAGCCAAGGATGGCTTCCTCGCGAGTTCCTGCTTGCAGGAGGATCTAAAATACTTACATACATACATACATACGTACATACATACATACATACAATAACATCATCAAAGACAGAAGAAGATATAAGAGGGCCTGACGTGTCGACCAAAACTAAACAGGTGGACGGTCAAGACTTAGTTGCAACTGAGCAGCAACAAGAACAGCATGCAGTGACAAAAAAATGAATAAATACAATAATGACACAGGGCAAAGTGAAAAGTTATTTACCTTCCCTGATGAACTGTTTAACTAAATATCAGAAAAAAAAGAAGAACAAAAAACCCTCGCCTCTCAAGGGTTGAACTTTTCCCGTATACCAAATATTAAATTGATATGCACTACGTATTGACTACAATCCTTATAATTTAATTCATCCTAATGTCGATAGAAATTAACACCATAGTCTTGAACTATACAAAGTAGAGTAAATATTACAAACAGAGTCGATTAAAATACGTCATCTATAAAAAACATATTTCATTAATTGCGAGTCTCAAGAAAGGTCATGTGTGTACACCCCCTTTCCTTTTGTCTGAAGGAAAGAGGTTAAAGCAGAAAGGAGAAACATCAAAGAAAGGTGGAAACTTTCGAAGGTATTTGCTGTAAATTTGTAATATTATTTGATTTTGGGCGTTCCGGAAATTGAAATGTAAGGTTGTATTTTGATCTAACGTTTATATTAACTTGCTATGAATACAATTCCTCGAAACTATGTGGGTGTTTCTGACGTCATCTGTCATCTCGCGCCAAAAAGTAGTCATCACCCAATTATTATCACTTGCCCTGACAACCAACATTATAACATTGATTATACCTATTGGCTTATAGGTTTTGATGAAAATCACAAATCACTTTGACCATTAAGCAACGACACAAAACCAAATATATTATGCACGTATGCCGACAATGATTCAAGGCCGTAAGTAACTCGAAGTGATGGTTAGAAATATAGACATCAAAAACAAAGATAATTTACTGTAGTTACTGAAGTGCTTTTAAATGAAAACAGCAAAAATACCCAGATAAACGTCAAATGAGAAAGTACACGCCCTTGGGCTAAATGTTGAAGTTCTCTTCGGTCTTGTTGTCACTCACAGTATGAGCCCCTGTAGACTTTGTTCAAAGACAAACATGAAACCGACTGAAACGTAAAATGAGGCGTCAAAACCTGCGGAGGAGTCAGATTTGTTCAACAGAGGGGAACTTGTCGGCGCGCGTTAACTCTAGGGGTGGGGGATGGGGGGGGGGTCGTTTCACTGTATGATTTTATTTACTCACGTTAATGATTTTATCTATTGGCTATTTGTACAACGAAAATAAATATCAATATTGAGTGAATAATGAAAACCATTACAGATCAAAGCACGAATTGCTCGATGGGTGTCATATTTAGACTTACTCAGGTCGACAAGTTTCCCGTCTTTTAAAACAAAAAAAATATCTATCTTCCGACTAGAACAAGATCTTTGTCACGAAGCTGTTATTTTTTCTCTCCTCACGTATGCTTCATGTGCGGATCATATAGTTGTCTGCTACCTTAGACGCATGCAAATTCGATGATAATTTCATATCGGTATTAAGTCAACCAATATTAGCTGAGTATTGTTATCATTCTTGTAGTCACAAGAACTTTAAATGTGGTTTAGTTTGGCTTATTGTAATCACCTCTTTATTCAACTAATATTACAGTTTAAAATTTTGTAGAAAGGATTGGTAAATGTGCGAATAATAGGATAGACGGTGTAAAAGAATTATTTCGTTGTAATGGTTCTCTTGCTTCATTCTCTATATACTATATCGGTATATCTGAAGTATATTTGCACGATATATGTTATAACACTTTAAATGTAACCTCTAGACGTTTCACTTCTTCACATTTTCTATAACCAAATGTCCATTCGATATTCAGATTGACAAGTACTTGGAAATAATTCCTCGTGCTGTTGCACTGTACATTAAGTCAATGACCGGTTGGTTCTCAGTCCTCGCTGCGGTATGCTCAACAACACTAAAAGACACTTTTCTACTTAATCATTTAATATCGCTAGAGAAGTTGTATGAACCTCATCACAACGGTATGGTTTGTTATTAACCTTGTCACAGAGAATGTATTGACAAGAAAGGGTGCTTTTGGCAGCAGGCCGTACAAGTCGTCACCGCCAACATGATTGGTTTTCATATGTCTGCTTGCTTAATTCGATAAGGAAATAAAAAGTAAGTGTCGCATTAAAACATTGGTGTACTGATCGATAACTCATGCTTGTAAATGTGTCTTTGTTACGTCATTTCAGTACTTATAATATGAAGTCTCGGTATATTATTTAATAGGATTTCCAGGGGTACTCTCGAGGTTGTTACGAATTTATTGAGAAGGAAAATCCGTCAAAATTGTCACTAAATTGAATGCATAACTGGCCACAATCTTAAAAATGGAAATGGCAACAACAAAAAATGGAAATAAAAAAACAATGATTGATGATTGATGTAGGAAATGTTCGGCAGTTCTACCGAAGAATCAAACCTTATTAAATAAAAAAAGGGACATCCATTATGAGATATTTATAATGTGACCATTCATATTGATCATCATTGTGCCGCAGACGTATATTGCGCTCCATAAAGGACGGTTAGGTCTATAGCTTCAGGTCGGAGAAGGAGTAATCCATAAAAGTTTTTAGATCTATCTGGTAGAATCAAATGACTTTTGCGATTATCTTGACAGGAAGTATATACGCTCATATTTCCAAGCGGTGAGAATTCTGTCCATGATAATCACTCTTATGAGGATTGAATGTCTTCTTGATACAGAATAGTGGCTTCATACAAACGTAAATCTATATGATATAGGAGCTAGAATTGCGGAAAAGAACAGGAAAAAAATCATTCTTAGCTAAAAATATCACCATTGTATGATCAGATATAGTTCAGTGTTCACAGTCAAGAGTCAATATAACATCAAAATTTTCATTCAACAAGTGAAACAGCTATTTGCAAATTCACTTTTCATGCAGTGTAATATTGTATTTTATATGTACACATAAGGTCGAAACTCCATTAACCTTATAGATACAGTTATTTACAAATTAAATATTAAATTAACTAAGTTTATGACGTCATTTGTAATGTTGCTGAAAAATATAACAGAGGCAAGAGAAGAACAGATCAGCCGTTGTTTTCAAGATTTCGCAATTATTTCATGCGGACTGGACAAGTATTTATTAGTTCAAGTTATGTCTTTTACTTTCGGGAAATTATTCTACTTAGTACTGGCCAATGAGTAATAAACTTAAACGCTAAATTTTCATTTTCAAACTGACAAAGAAATCACTTATATCCCCTAATCGTTTGAATAAATTACTTTAATGGGTTTTATATTTTTGTATTACAAAAAAAAATATATTGGCTTTAGGCATTATGTCCATTAAAATGTTGATAAACGAAGACAACATCAGCACTGCTGTCTCGCTTGAATATGCAAGTAGTCTGCTGTTCACTGGACGTTTAATAGGAGCCAAATTCATAAAAAGAAAATACGTCCTTGGTGACTCGATAATTCATTTTCTGTGCACATTTGCAACTATTACCGTGATGTTAAAACAATTATGAGAGATATAATCGTGTCTTTAAATAAGGTTCCCCATCGTAAGTGAAGACAGGTTCACATCATTTTTTTTTCCACACCGATGGCATCATTTCTATTTATTTGTTAAGCAGCAATATCAACAACAATTGTGTACATCAAATAACACCACAAATAGTAAAACAGAAGGAAAAAAACATATTTTCACCATGAAAAAAAAAAGGTAAAATAAAGTGGTTTGGAGGTATTATATATCTTTGAAAGTGAAGCGACCTTTTTCAGCCTAATGCGAGCAGACAAACAACTCGTTTTGTGTATTTAATCGATATTCAAGCCTATCTTGTGAAGATGACCATTGGTCATTTAGAACAGTGTTAGTTAGTTGACTTGAAAAGGTTACGTTTACATATAGAATGTTGGTAATGCATGCTAAACCTCTCCAATTAAAAGTATATGTATAGTAAACGATGGAGGCAATGCATGGAGGTAAGTTGGCATTGTAACCCTTGAGGCTTTATCGACGCTTTTGTCTACAATTATTTGCTTTTCAAAAGGAAAACCAACAATAAGATGAATGAAGAAGCATTATGGACTGTCTAATGGATGAATAGTTCCATTTTTACAATGAAAGACTTTTATGCACTTTCTTTATATGAGTGTGTGTGTCAATTCGCGAGGTTTAAAGCAAGTTTAAAAGGTTGTAGATCCATTTAGGTTTAGAATTTCGATTAGATATTAGAGTTTAGAAGATATATTTAATTTTGAAAATTGTGGATAGTCATAATTCTGTAAACTTTTTATATCGTTGAATGGTCTGTTATTGACACATGTAAAGAACCTTATCTCATTGTTAAAATTTTCACAATTTGGAAGAATACATCCCTAACTTTTGATTAATGTACTAATCTTACAATGAACTTACGTAAATGAAAACAAAATATGAAGATTTTTTTTATCGTATTATGTGGAAGCGGATAAAACGAAGTGCAATTTAATATTTTCATCTGCTTGTTTATTAAATTAATATTAGAAAGGGAGTAATTATAATGGACGTAAAGAAATATGTGACTGCTAGTCATTCAGAAATGGACATGAGTTTAATCGTAAAGAAGTCGTGGGTAATGAGACGTAGTCGAGTGATAATAAAGGAACCGACAGACTTCCCCAATTCCCAATCATGTAGAGGACTCTTAGTTGCGATAACTAATTTTATTTTAATGTGGGTTAAAGAACCTAATTCATAACAATTTGATTTGTTAAGACAAGATTCTCGCAAAGAACAAAACTCACTATTTCGGATGACTTCTCAATCTGTGTCTGTCCCCGCGACATATTGTGAGAGCTGACACCAATGCATAAATATCTCAATTAGTTCATTAGCTAATTGCGGAGAATGTTTTAAGTAGACGATATGTCATCATATTTTCGAACAATTCAAAGTAAACCTTGACAAAACTGTTGATAAATTTAACGTCCTCCATAAAAGCTATTGGATCTGAACGACTATAGTGAAAGGTCATTCACACATAGCAAGAAAGTGTGATATACTCGACTACATTTACCCTTAAAGATAAGAAAAGTGACATTTAACGCCTGCTTATGTTCTCTCTGTTTCATGCGTAACAAAAAAATGTGTTCAATAAAATACACAAAACTTTGTATGAAGTACAACACACCTACGTTGTAGCTCTTATGTGTGAAATTTTGCACTAACGTATTCAAAGGTTGCTCTTGATAACGCATCTCAAGGTTCTACTATTCTTTCTCTCTTCATCTTGTGAGAGGATGCTGTTACATTTAGACCTGATCATTTTGAATTCTTATACGTTGTCCTCCGGAAGAGTCAAATAAAAAAACGAAAAAAGAAAAAGAAAAAGGAAAAAGGGGAAACAGAAAGGAGACAAAGAAGAAGAAGAAGTAAAATAAACGCAAAGAAAGAAAAAAATACATAAAAATGTCTAATATATTATTAAAGAAGCGATAAAGTTCCTACATATCGGTAAAGTTTATTCAAGTATAGAGAAGAAGGAATAATATATAAAGAATGTTGGTCAAGTTGACATGACAAACATCAAATTCTTGGAATTGCTAGTTTCGTGTTTTATGTCTGTATTAATAGCTACAATAATTTGATCAACTGTTACTTGTTACTTTCATGAGCTTAGGTTTCATGACGAATTGTGTAAGTTCAATGACACGAAACTGTATACAATGTTAACTGTTTGGAATGATGTACATTAAACCATATAGTACTATTCTATAATATTGATACTGTGTGATATTGATACTGTGTTATATTACTAGTTATAGTAACTTTATAACTTAGCACCAATTATGCTGGAGCTACCACCTGGAAATATGTTCTGATATTCTTCATGCTGACGGGAAGTTAAAGTTATTACGAATTTCAGAGCAGTAAGTTGCTCAGAGTTACACAATTTTGAAAAATTGTAAAAATGTATATTTTGAATAAGTGAATGAATAAATAAATGATTGAATGACTTTGAGTTAGTGAATGAATGACTTAAATATCTAATAGATGTAAGAATGAGTGAATAATTGATTGAATGACTGAATGAAAGAAAGACTGCAGTGACTGAATGATTGAATGTCTGAATGGATATATAGTTGAATGACTAAATGAATGAGTGACATTCTTCATGTTGACGGGAACTTAAAGTTATGCAGAATTTCAGAGCAGTGAAAGTTGCTCAGAGTTACACAATTTTGACATATTAAAAGGTATACTTTGAATAAGTGGATGAGTGAATGAATAAATGATTGAATGACTTTGAGTTAGTGAATGAATTACTTAAACAACTAATATATGTAAGAAAGAATGAACGAATGATTGAATGACTGGATGAATGACTGCAGTGACTGAATGATTGAATGACTGAATGGATGAGTGAACAAAAGAGCGAATACATGAGCGAATAAATCAGTGAATAAATGAAAGACTGAATGATTGAATGATTGAATTACTGAATGGATAAATAATTGCATGACTGAATAAATGAGTGATTAAATGAGTGAATAAATTAATGACTGAATAGGTTAATGACTGAATTGAATGACTGACTGAATGAATGACTAAATTAGTGGACGAATAAATGATGAATGAAGGTGGCATCGACTTTAGACTTTAACAGTTATTAGTTGTTTCTTATGGTTTATGAAATTTAACAGCTGTTTGCCTATACAATCATGATTGAGTTCTCTATATATGAGATGAGCACACTACCGCACTGAAGTATCATCCATGATAAATCTCTTCCATTTTTTTTTATCTCCGATACATCCAAGTATAGTCGGTGAACTTTCAAGGATGGTTGAAAGCAAACATATGCATACATTGTGATTCCTTCCGTGACATTTATTTCCCTTGGTATATATTGATGTGATACAAATCACAACCTACTTTACTCATCAATAAGTCACCCCGAACGGTTCCAATATTTGATAAGGGGGTAATGCAAGTTCTGAGACATTTTGAGCTCAATATATGTAAAAACCCAGGAAAACGATCATTTGTGCCCAAATCTCGTAATCTATAAGGATCCTTAGGGGATATGCTCTTTGAGAATTCATTGCACAAAATAACTCAAGTGAATTTCCAGCTGGTCTTTGAAATGTCATTGATATTCCCTTTAGTATGTTGGAAGCAACCTTAAGAATGCATTTAATGTTTTATCCATATGACTACACCGAATGTAGTAATACATAAAATTCCTCTATTGGCAGGGAAATTGTATATGTAATGCATATATTTAATGCAGATACATATAGATACATATACACACACACACAAATATATATAATATAATATATATATATATAAAATTTATATATATATATATATGTATATATATGTATATATATAT
>JAAAKB020173707.1:0-12030 GCA_010014835.2 Apostichopus leukothele | reverse complement strand
TCACAACCAAATTTCATAGTGATAACAAAGGAAAAAGAGTTCCTACGGCCGCAGGTCCAAGATGAAGTTCCAAAACTCATAAGAAACGGGTGAAAATTGTTACGTAAAAGTCGCTAAAAAAACGTGTAGTATCTTCCTAAGTGGTCAATTCGGAAAGAGGTGTAAGTGAATGGTGCTCAGGGAGTGAGGATGCAGTGCTAAAACATTCCAATGTGTAGTTATGTAGATGGGAAAGCGCAGATGTGGACTGGGAGACAGCACAGATGTGGACTTAGAGAGGAGCGAAGTAAATTGATCAACCTCTGCCTTATAGAACCGTACACTATTTGCATCTCGCTGATGCTGTATTTTTGTAAGTTGAAAAAGAACTTTGGGAAGATCAAGTCTACATAAACATGAACTAGCATTCCCCATCAAGATTTGGCATCAGAAGCATTATGAGATCTGTAATATTGGAGGGATCATGCACCATCAGAGTATTTCTGAACAAATCCTTCAGTTAAACTGGTATACACATTTCAGTATGAAGCACAACGTAAGTACAGTATGTCACACATAAACTACACTGTACTACTCTTCAAACACTATCTTAGATCCCTTGAACTGTAGGGGCAGTCACTCTGTATTAAGTTTGTTATTCAAATTATTTTCACAATATCTCCCTGCAATAACACTGTCTTATACTATCACTGCTTGTGATGGAGAAGATGTTGTTTCTGGTTCAAATTCAGAGCGGACTTTTATATTTAAGCAGTTTAAACACTGAGACAGCCGTTGAGCAAGTAATGCTGTTAGGCTTCAGCTTTGGAAAATTGTGTGACATAAATTACAGCAATTTTTACAATTAAAAGGGAACATTTGAATTTGTTACAGTGGAAGTAAACACTGACAGTTTGCCATAACTGTTGTGGGTTAACAGTCAGGGTCAGATCCTACAGAAAAGTTTACAAGATACATCATTGGGTCTAATGCTGACTACCAATCCATTCAAACATCTAAAATATTCATGCACCCTGAAAAATCTGTGATGCCTAATGCATTGCCTTCTGAAAAAATGGGATCGTTGCCAAGAATACACAGCATACGTAATATCAGTCAAAGACTATCTAGATGAAACAAAATAGAAGCCATTCTCTCATCTGACAGACCTGTAACAACTTTCAGCTTCATTAAATGTGCATAACAATTTCTGCAAAGGCCTCAATAATTAATATACATGTGTCTTACATTGGATCAAACAATATCCTATTCACTGGACTCAGTACACTTTCATTTTTATAATTCATTACAGAAAATCCTTGTACTTTGACTTACTCCTCCTTCTTTGTGTTTCTTAGGGACAGAGAAATCTAAGTACTGTTGTAAACTGTGCTAAGACAAAAATACAGGCTGGCAGAAACCAGGAGGGGCCCAATCACCACAATGTTTCACACAATAATCACAGATGCCCAAATCACAGATGGGATGGGTTTGGGTAAAGAATTGGGTGGGGATGGGAGAAGAAATATAGCATGGGGTGGGATGTACCAAAACCGTTCACTTATAAGTAATATTACTAAAATTTTACCCACAAATGTGTTAAGGGCATAATTTCCCAGGCTACACATTTGCCCTCTTACCTTCGGTTCCCTTTGATAATGCTGTTTTGCATGAAACAGTGACAGATTAGTCTGTCTGGCCAGAGTAGCATGAATAGAAACAAATTTTGCAGTTTTGTTGTGGTTGTCTGTTTTTATCTGCTACGGATTGCAGCTAATGTACCACTATTTGCACAATTAATTCCTGCAAAGGTTCGAGGATTTCAAACCAAATCCTTCAGAAGTGAAACTGCCCAATTCTCATTTTGATCCATTTCAATTCCTTTGATATAAGTTTGTTAATAAATCCATTTACATTTATCCTCCAGACTATATGATAATTTCATTAAAACTTTATATAATGAGTATATAATGAAAATTAGTGCGGTAATCACTTCTACCTGCTTTCATCTGTTTTCATTTCCATTTAAATATTGTTTTATCTATATTTCTTCATTTTTGGTAACTGTGGGCAGAAAGGGGAAGGCTTACCAAGAAATCAAGTTGAAATAAAATATAGCTTAAAAACAAAATAAGTGTTTCTACCCAAAAAGAGATTGATAATTTTACAATAATATGATGCAGGGAAGATAATCTTAAAGCAGGTCGATGACTATTGAGCAGTTGATCACTGACACTTTGACCAGTTTAATCACCTCTTCATAATGTAAACTACATTATTGAGTCCCACGATGTAAAAGTGAACCTCTGCAGAAGTGAGCACATGAGAGTTCAAATCACAGGTTTGACTTGTATGATTTAAGGATCCACAGGTGTTTTGGGTATTTCTTGATGCAACATATTGCAAACAAAGAAAACCAGAGCCCTATTCAACTTGGAGACACATGACACACCTTTTGCAACAAATATGTTTAGTATTTAACATGACCTTAATGTCTACAAACAATTTCTTTACAAGAGATTACAAAAATAATGACCGTAATTGGGATAACCTTATTTATCTAGATCTTTTAAGAACTAAGAATTTCAACACATTCAGTTTATTTATCAAGTTACTCCCACCCACTGTTTAAAGTACTGTATAATGTGGATTTACTATACTACCATACTGTACATTGTTGAACAGGTTACAACTACAAAGCTACAATATACAATATTCAATACTAAAGCCTAGTGTTATCAAAAAATATATCTTAGAATCACACCCAGTAGAATTTCAAGATCAGTTAAGACATGTTATACAGCTTTGAATACTGCATTAAAGTATTTAAATATCATACCTCAAACGGCGATCCGATATTCATGATAGTCTCATCCAATGCTGCACATGTACTGTATTCTGATATGTGAGAGTCTCACTCCAAGTCAAATTAAATCCATACAGTCCTAGGCAAGCTCCAACACTTAACGAGCTCTCTCCCTCATTGAACAGATAAATCAAGCACTCACGTACAGCTCTAATGCACACACAAAATTTCTGTTTACACATACACTGTGTGCACATATGGGATAACCTCTTACTACGTCTACCAAAATGCCACTGTCATTGTCAATATTTAAATGCAGTGTCGTTCATTCAAAAAATTGTTTCAGAAAATCTCTGAAAACTCAAAACCAGAACCAGTAACGAACAACTGACGACTACGACTGAATTTTTGACACCTGGGGTAAATGTGAATCCACCCTACTGCAATTATTGACTGCACTTATAGTCTACTCAATGCAGCATTGCTGTGCAGACTGAGCCAAGTGCCAACCTCACATGATATTGACAAGGAGATGACTGCACTAGCATAATCAGGCTTTTTCTTAATGTATATTTTTCTCTTCTTTTGTTTACTAGGCATCCAGGGGGATATATATGATTGAAGAAATATTAACAGATGGCAACAAAACTTTTAGCTGCAATTCAGTAATTTCTTCTTCCCTTTGTAAAATTGATTATACTATATTTTGTTGTTGTTACATGTTACCTTTGAAAATCTCAAGCAAGCCACATTGCATGTTGTTGTTGATGTTTTCAAATCAGATGCACTACTTTGAAACTGATTTGAAAAGTGAAAAATAAAAGGCTTAAAGAGCTGAGACAGTTCTCATAAATGTGTCTTTCATGAAATGCCTTTCTATAGTTTCACGTTGCAAATGAAACAACCATCATGAATGTCATCTTTTGTGCTATTACCAATTAAGAAATTGGTAATTAGTCCATACTCTAAATCACTTTTTTATGTTTTAGTTCCAAGTACATCTATCAATATCACAATCTAAGTGAAAAGTTAAACAATATCAGTCTCTAACAGTGGACAGATCTGTAATTGTACTATAAGCGCTCTTGAACATGCTTAAGCATGAAAAGAGCGCTATTTAAATCTGGTAAATAATAATAAGCATAGCAAGTTGTCAAGAATGAGATCCCAAGCTTCCTGTTGTGAAATTATGCATGAGTACCAGAGAAATGGATCATATCCAAGTATGATTGCAAACTTAGTTCCAGACACAACTGTTGCATTAGATGATATCATGTAAAAAATTAACACTAGGTGAACACTACTTATTTCCAAAATTTGTCATGTTCTAACAATATACTGTACCATACAATATTATGATATGGTGGGTTTCTGTTACTAACTTACTATTCATCAAGAAAGTTGCACCTAGATATCTTGATAAGCTATTGTACAGTACAGTACAAGTTCACCTTTTAACTGTGTTAAGTTCTTAAAAAGCACATAAACTGCCATAAAAAATTTATCAGAATTTAGGCATGACAAAAGCTTTCCCACAGCTGTCAACTTGGCAAATAATAATTACTGAACTTCTGACAGAAAAACTAAAATATCTGAGTAATTTACTGACGATTTACAATTTGTCTGTATAGAATTTAAAGGGATAAAATCAATATTAGTGGGTAAGACTTTTCGCTTAATCAAGTATACAATGTGTAAGTTTATGTTTCTTTAGTTCTCTTCACCTTAGTCTTTATTTTCTCTTAAACATATGTATGGTTTTTCTTTTCTATTTTCACCTTCCCTTCTGTTTTGCCCTCAGATCCCTACATTATCAATCTGTCCTTGAAATGACTGCTGCAGTGAAGATTACCACTAGACTATGTCTGTAGCTTTTAAGGTTACACTGACTATACTGATACAATATTACCACAATAATGCTAATTATTTCAGTGAAGTATACACAATAATTAATCCTCATATGTATACACCTTCCTATGAATATGTATAGGCCTCATTAATATTAACAATATTGATTTCAAGTTAACAGTACAACAATCCATATAGTGACACGCAGCCATATGGTTGACTGTAACAACAATGAGAGAGATGACAGTTCAAACACTACACAGAACCTTGTGCATGGAACGTGTGGAGGCCAGTTGTGTGAGGGAATTTCAGTCGATGTGTGCAGCTGTGTGCCTGCTCTCTATAGTATTACTATCTACCAACTGTAGCCATTGACTGTGCAGTTATCATCACTAGAGAAAAGATACACATGGATATAAGGTACATTGAAGTCTTGTCAGATAGACCACATCGACAGCTAGCGAAACACAACGATGAAGGCGATATCTGCAAAGTTTGGGACGTTGTCAGTGCCTGACATGGTCAGGAGGATTCCGGAGAGGATGAGTGGGATACCTGCAAAGTTTGATGCTGTGGTGCATAAGGTACAGTATGGTGCTACTAACAGTTGTAGACTTTCAAGTTGCTTCCTAACTTTCACTCTGTGATTAAGTCTGTCCACACGGTGGGCCATGTAGCCATCATTCTACTGTTATTACTTTTCAATGCACAAATATGCCTTTCACTTGGCATTGAAGTAGATATTTTCAAATTTATTTTCTACATAAATAATTGTCTAAAATTCAGATGATTTCAAATGATGGATGGATCCTTATTACCTGGCATGTACCGTACAAGTTTAGAAATAACTGGGAACCAAATCAACATAAGTTGAATAATTGAACTGTACCAACTGTGACATCTATCTTCCGTAGTTACATACATGGTACTGCATGCTGGTCAGAGAAGTATACATTTTAACTATATAAAATTATCATAGGCATATTAACTTGTTTGCACAACTCTCTGTCTATTGTTTTCATTATTTCTATTTTATACTTCCTTTCTTCGTTCTGTTCCATTCTTCTTCTTGGCTTCAATACTTCAAGATTGCAAAATGTTACATGTACCACTGTCTTATTATTTAGCGTATTGTACGCAACTCAGTGGGCTTTTCCCAATCCCATTACCCATTGTCATGTGAGTCAACGTTTTCAACTCACCAACATATACACAGTACATTGTGCAATTATATTCAACTGTATACATTGAAAGTGGTATATAATAACATCCTGTGGGATACCATTGTCAACCTTTCACTTCTTTCACACCAATCGAAAGTGTAGGGATCACTCACTAAATGGCATAATAAACAACTATATCTTATCAGTGACATTGCACAGAAGTTGACACTGTATTACAAATTTGTATGCATGCAAGTACACTATGTAACCATCACACATTAAAGTCACATTTTACCCATGATAATTATACCAACAAAAGCTCCAAATCGAACAGTCAGCAATAAATTGTTTCTACCGCATAAATGCTAACCGTTTCTATTTTCTTTTCCTCTCTTTCCTTTTCATATTCAAATAAAGAAGAGAAAGCAAGAAAGCAATAGAATGTGTTCTGATATTCATTTTTGTCAATTTGTCATCAAGTTTACTGTACTTTTTTGGGCTAGGGGAGTGGGGGGGAGGGAGTTTGGTTTTTGGACTATATAAAACCAACTTTGCACAAAGGTGGCAAACCACCTATTGTGTGACCTTTGAGTAGAGTTAACTGTCAGTGTCACCCTGCCAGGCTATCCTTACAATCATATCCGTTGGAAGGGAATCGGATTTCATAAAGTTTTGCTACAAAAGCTGTTGGTACCCTTCACTGTTTCAGAAAATGATGTTGTTTCTGAGAGTGCCTCATACATAAGCCCACTGAATGTTACCTATAACATATAATTCCTAAACGCCTTATTTGCTTTTGCAGTTGATGCCCTCATCTTAACTCTTTTTCTTCAAACTATCTCAAGATTTTAAATATCTACGAGTAATTAACATAACAAACTAACAATTCAGTTTGGGCTCAAGAGTACTTCCATTGGTTCAAAATGGTAAAATCGCAAACACAATCCAGCTAATTTTATAATTTGCATCAAATATCATGTCAAATACACTGTATCATTTGCTTTAATTTAAACATTCAAGTCCCAGTTTCCCTTACTAACCGACCCCATCACCCACCACTCCCCTTCCCTACACTATCCCTCCATTCAACACAGAAATTAGTTTGCACAATACCATAAATACAGAAAATCATGACTATCATTTCATTTTTATACTTCTGTTCTAGCTATCTGTGCAAATATGCTATGCATGAACAGCACATCATTTTGAATCCTCAAAACAAAAATAAATGTTTTCCTCCATGTTTCAGTAAATACTGTACTAGTCTGAAATACTGTGCAAATGGCTGGTTAAACCCCTTCATGGAATACAACATCTTCTGTACATAATACTAAACAAAAAATTTTGAAAGACGATGGTAAGTCATTCAAATATATATATATATACTGGCAAGGTTGATATTTTATGCCATAAAACATGGACAGATGGCAGATCATTCAATTCAGGTTAGCACAGCAAGTGACCTATTGACATTCAGAATCACAAATCTTTGAGTTGGTCATGAAGATGAGTCTTTCACTACCAGCAAAATCTGCCATGAATACAAATTAAAGTTGACATATAGTTCAACATGAAACATCTTGATTAACAACCAATTCACTGCAAACAATACATGTAATGGGCAGTGATGACTGGCTTTGTCAAACTGTTAGAAAGTATTTCAACATCTGGTAAAATATGCATGAATGTGAAAGTAAACCGTTACACTCACAAGCATTATTCAAAAATGAATGAATGAAGAAAAATAACTTTGCTTTGAGTCTTAGAGGAGAAATAAATGTTACATATTTTGGGGATTCAGAGAATTATTTTAAACGATCTCAAATTTGTGAGTACTGTTTACCTAGATGCTTGAATATTGAAGGAGCAAGATCTCTATCCAGGTTGTGATTTTATTTAGCGAGATTCTTGATAGATATCAATAGTTCCCTATCATGGAAGTACAATAAATAGCTTTTGGTGGAGTTTCAAGGTCACTTTGTGGAAAGAGAAGTCAACAGCTGGAAAGTTGAAACCATATAAATATCATTCTGTTGTAGTACATTCATAATTGTTAACAAATGTACCCAAGTACAAGTTCTGTGTTAGTTTGTGGAAGGGCCTGGCTCCATGGTTGAGGTCAAAGGTCATTTAAGATCACAAAGTACAAATTTGATAGATGGAGCTCTACCCATAACCCAATGGGGAAAATAAACTTGTGCTAACTTAGTTAATGCACAGTACCTCTTACAAGATTCTGAGTAATAGAATGTCTAACCATTCTAACACATAAATATTTCTGCCTCAATGTAGGATAGTTTCAAAGTTCCCAGCTCTGTCAAACAGGGATTCAATATCCAAAGAAGGAGATTTTCACATAAATTTCAACACAGTTCACCTTATTAACATTAGATATATACGACTTGTACCCAGGCAGGAGCTAACACTGGCGAGTTTCACAATTGACCAGAACATGGATTACTCTGATCATCTCCAAAATGAAAATGAACACTTTTGAGCAGAGTTGTCCTTAAATCAGTGGTCCATTATACACCTACAGGTAATAGCAATTATGGGACTCTTTATAAGGTAGCCCATGACGCCTTAAATACCTACAGGTAATGTAAATTATGGGACTCTTTATAGGGTAGCCCATGATGCATTCTACAGGTAATGGAATTATGGGACTCTTTATAAGGTAGGCCATGAATGATGCCATGTCTATGATTGACAAGTTCCAAGCAACATTTATAACTTGATTACCAATTTCCAGACAAATTGAAAGGTTTCTGTCTTGCTTGGAAAAGATGGTAGAAACTAACCAGAAAACTGGTTTTGTCCTTGCCACAATTTACATTGAGAGCATCTTACTTCTAAACAACAGATACAAGATTTTTAAGTTCTAACCTCACATGACATATTAAGGCCACATATAACGATAGAATTAGGGTACTAATTGAATCTACACACTAAGTATGAAGTTCAAATGTCCTCAAAGTTCCTCAAAGAAAAGGGTTCTTCTACTCACTACTATGCATCCACTTGCAAAGTGAAATGTTCACTGAGGTTTTGGTTTGAAGTTATCATGTTTACAACAAATTTTGACATTGACAAATGGTGACCTCAAATGACCTTTGACCACCACAGAAACCATATTGTTCTTCTACTCACTAAACTTGATCTACAAACCATGTACATACACATCCAGTACTGTCTATCACATACTGTTCATTCCTTTTGCCTTCAGCAAGCAATTAAAATGTACTGATTAAGGTATTACACAATGTAAACAATTTAAAGGTATTTAATGCATTTAAAAAAGAATAAAATGTTCAATGTCACATAACTATACAGCAAAACTGCAGTGTAGGTTTCAATGATGCTACATGAATAATCTTTTATGAATGTGACACACTAGGCTGTAAGGTATAGCCAAGATGAACAACATACTTCAATCTAAGTAGTACAGCAAAAACCAGTGAGATAATACAAACTATATTCACATTGGCAGCTGATGACAAAAATGAAAACCTTTATTCAGCATAGAGATTGATCTCTACCAAGGACAACAGGCTTCTTCTACTCAATATGGTACACCTACAAGCCACATATTAAGCAGGAGCCAGGCAAATTTGACCCCCTGGTCCCCAAGATTTTGCATCTGGTTTCCCTCTAATATATCTAACTAGGCGACAGTTAAATTTCGTAAACGGCGCCTAGTCATTTCCCCAACTTTACTACATCCAAACCCAAAGTTTTTATTTGGCACTGAATCTCGACAGTTGCGAAATATGACGGAAAACTTCAACAATGGAAGCAAAGACATAATACCGAATATTCACAACGATATCGTCCATTCCAATACATGAAGCATGTACAAACAGTACGTTTCATTACACACCTTTGTACACAGGCATGTAAACAGCGACTAAGTTAGCGACACACTTAGGTCAAATGGAGATATTGTCAAGACTTCTTGATTCATATCTACAGATGCCCTTAAGCTAAGTTCCAAATGCCAACAGCCTCTTCTATTCTAATGTTGTGTAACCCACATGTTACCTAATAGGTTGGTCGGTAGGAGATATAATAGAGTATAAAACAAGGTTTCCATTATTTGACTTATGGTGACTCCAAATGACACTTGACCTCCACAATAAACAATAGGCTTCTTGTACTTAACGTGTCACAACTACATACTAAATATGAAGTTCGTCCAAGCTTCTCTTCTTGAGATATCATGTTTACAAGGTTTTCACAATTTGACCCCTGGCGACTCCAAATGACCTTTGACCACCAAAACAATTTTGTGAAAGTTTTTTGCTAGATCTTTCATAAAATTTGAAAGGTCTACCACCTTACTTTATGTACACAATTGGTAATATCTCTACTGAATTTTTATTTCTATAAGGTCAAGTGAATAAGTTGTGCATGGAGTATAACCTTATCGAAAATGCAAGAAAACAAATGGTTACCAAGTCAGTTGAAGGGAATCCGGCACCTTAGAGGGAACACTGAACTTATGTCAAATTCATACCAAAGAAATGGTTTACTAACATACAATAAAAACTTTAAAAAATGTGGAATGGCAATAAATTGTTCAAAACAATTCCTGTGAGGCTGAATATAAAAGTCAATATTTAACAGCTCAACCTTTCCTATTGGGCTGAGTGACACATATAACCTGAAGTGTGCAAAAATAGCCATTGACATTGCCCTTGTGAGTAGGTTGGGGACACATCATTACTCTTTGGTATTGTGACTAAAACTGAGAGCACGCTATGATTACATTCCATTTGTTTCTGAAACTTTTCTTGTGAAATTTTACGTTTTTTTATTACTTTTTTTTCTTTAGCCAGGCTGGAATTCCCCAGAGCATCGCGGTTTCCATGCAAACCTGGTTCGGAAGGTTCGCAAGGTTTCCAGCCCTGGTCCAAGCTTTCCTTCTTGAGATATTGTTTACAAGGTTCTACAACTTGACCCCCGGTGACCCCAAATGGCCTTTGACCTCCCCCAAAAACATTAGGCTTCTTCTACTCAATGTGGTACTCCTACACATTAAATATGAGATTGGTCCAAGCTTCACATCTTGAGATTGTGTTTACAAGCAAGACATCACACACACACACACACACATACGCCCCTGCATGAATACAAAGATTACGATCATCATCAAAATCAAAACAGGGTAGTAATATTTGCTACAGATTTTACATTATAAACACTGAGGGCTTTATTGCAAAAGTCTCGATATGTGAGAACAATTAAGAAACAAAGTTTTAATTTTATTTCTTACTGATTGGTGATCACACCTAAAAAGAGAAACAGAAAACCTTCAGAGAATGTTGCATAGTGGGCACTATCTTAATTAGCTGACAGCACTGATCATATTCATACCATATTTAGTGTTAACTTGCAAACAATTTCACTGAAGCTCAATCCTCAAGCCACAGCTGCTTCTGGAAGGAATTTATCCACTGAATGCTCAATTGACTGCATTATGACAACAACAAAATACCCTTCCCTGGTCCTCACCTGCCCCTCCCCCTCCCCACCATCACCCAACTCTACAATTTCTTTGGTGTTATTCTCCTGTTATGAGACATCTATCACAGGAATGCATGTGATTTATCTGTTCATTGCACATACAGTAGTTTGATACTATTTCTAGGGAGCCTATCAGTTATCACAGGTTCTAGACTGGATCAGTAGTGGTGAAATCACCACCTGTGATGGTACCATGCCTATTTGGAAATCAGCTCTGTGAAAATTATGTGCTGCTATTGCCCCACCCCAATCTAGGTGCATTCTCTTGAAAAGAGATTGCCCTTTGTGAGTTGGGCAGGAACAACCTGTTATTGGTTGTTCAAGTACTTGACATATTTTTTACCTGCTTTACATTTTAAGCTGATAGATTTTAGCACACACTATTGTGACTAAGATGTGAGTAATGTTTACTTTGAAACCAAATCTAAATACTTCAATGTTGACATAATCAAGTACCTACAGCTATATAGTACAGCACCATGAGTTTCAACAGTTTAGAATGCACGTAGCTTGAAGAAGAAGAAAAGGCATAACCAGAATGCAAAAATTAATTGTGGTTTCGATGATGTAACATTGGCAGTTTCTTCATTAATCTTCCGTAATGTATAGTGAGGGTGTACAACATACTTGATCTTAGTAATACAGTGAAAAGCAGTGTGAAGTGACAACACGATCAATTCACAATGACACAGGCTGTCCTGATATGAC
>JAAAKB020173596.1:0-12030 GCA_010014835.2 Apostichopus leukothele | reverse complement strand
TCTTTTCGATCCATCCTCTGTGCTGACCCAGAAAGATGATATCACGAATGTCATTCTCCCTCCTCAGTCTTAAGGGACAATTGATCATAGAAGCAAATACTAATCACCGTTACCTCCCGACACAAACCATATTTGTTTATCTATAGCCGACAACATGAACAACATGCTGGGAAAGATTTGCATTTACGCTCTAAGATAATGCCCTTATGGGACAATTATTGCCAATTAGATCATTCCAATAACTTTATTAAGATACACAATGTAATATAAAAGCAGCAATATTTTAAAAGGGATCAGTGACAGATGTAAGACGGTACGCGATTGAACTAGTTCTTTACAGATATGATTTGATGCCTTATTAGTTTTATGAATGGAAATACACATGCTTACATGCTTACATTCTTTTCTTTCTAGCTATTAAGGTTGCAATATATGTAAGTTACAAATGTTCTCCAGATTCGATGCCCATCGGCCTATTGGCAATTACATCGTAGCTGAAGTAGATAACGAGAGGTTGCTTTGCCTTTTATAGGAGTGTTACTACAACGTCTTTGCCATTAATTTTTATGGAGCTATTATTTTCTTTTATGTTCTCTGTGAAAATATAAATGCTTAGTTTTATTCTAGCTATTAAGGTTGAAGTGCTATAGATGTAACGCATAAAGGTTCTCTATATTTGATGTCAATCGGCTTTTTGGTAGTAGCATCGTATCTGAATTAGAGAAGGGAGAGGGAATGTAAAAGCCCATGAGTGTTACTTCGGACGATGTTATTTCAAAGCGAAGGCAGTTTTGCCTTCGAAGGACAGTTACGCGATATACTTTGTAAGTTAGTAACAATGATAACATGTGCATTATTTCTGCATTTTTAAATATGTTACTACCATGTCTTTGTCATAAAGTTCGCCTCTGTCGAGGTCCGTGTAACCAAGTACAATGCTAATAAGAACAGGTTTGATGTTTTTTTTCTGGGGGGGGGTGGGGGTGTTATGCACTTTAAAGGCTTTCCTCGAAACCAACTCAGTGTAAACGCAATGTCTACTTTGTGCAATGAAAACTTTTAATATGGACAATATTTGTTCATTTCCGAACAAAATTGTTACAATTTTCACTTTGGGCAATGACGCTGTTTTATTGACCGTTACGTGTTTGGAAAGCTTCACTTTCCTTTCCATTATAACTGTTTTGATGCAGTTTTTTACCATCGTGTGTTGGTTAAAAAATAATGGAGATACAAGTAAATATTGCGTTTCAGGATTTTATAACATAGTTAAGCAGATTTTAGATGCAAATTAATAACTTCAGCCTGTTCTAGACAATTTAAATAAGAAAAACCATGAAAAAGAATCAGCATAAGTACGTCACGAAATTTATATTTCTAGATTATAGTTTAGCCAAGGCTTTAGGCAGTGTCGTTTGGGTGAATGAAGTGAAGTAAGGGTTGGTATTAACAGCAAACACATGATAGATATCTGTAACTCTCTGAACTCTCGTTAAAAGGGAACATGTGACCGAAACATAAACCAGAGTGTTCCAAAAACAACGAGAAATGGGACTTATTTAGACATTAAGAACGAGTTTACAGAACCTACTGTAAACCTTGCTTCCTCCTAAATTGGTTTTACTACAAGTAAATTACAACCATATCAGACGATTGAATATTTGCTTACCAATAGCAATATGTATATATATCAATACAAATACCTACTTGCTATGCCTACAGTGTAATAGGCTTCGCCATACTCAAACTTGTTATTTGCGTTCCTTTTGAAGAATCCTTTCAAAAATTGAAATTGTCAAATATCAATGACTACTTGTTGAAGTTTACGAAGTTTTTACTCAAGAAATTCGGCATAAGAACAGTTTATTTCAGTTCAAAATGTCAATGTTTATTTCATCTCCTTGCGAGAATTAAAACTTCGATTAGTTAAAAATTCGATTAGTAGCAAAAACCAATTAGTATATATAATATCAACACAGATCTTCTCGTCGATGTTACAAGACTTTGATCAATTCCGTCCAAAGGGAGTTTGATGCGCAATAATGATTACCAAAATATAGTCTCAGGAGAGTATCTCGTAATAAAGTAATCCTAACCACTCATTTCCATCGATTATGCATGTGTCATCATCATCAATTAGTGGTTCGTTGAAAGCAATAATGCCCAAATGAGTTCAACTGGCGGAGTCGAATTGACCGGACGCCACTCCACTCAGAAATCGACACTCACCTCGGCTGGACTAGCAAATCGAGATTTATCTCAAAGCGGTTCCATTCGGCATACACATTCTACTAGGGAATCGACAAAGGGACTATTAACTGTTGATATTTTAGTGGTGCCATATATGCCGAATGCTATGGCTTACAACGACACACTTGTTATTATCATAAGTGACATGTTCCACTCTAAACTATTAGTATAAAGTAGGTATTATTTAATTTCATTGATGGGCATTGCTCTCGAAAATACCCAATTTATAATAGTAGTTTAAAGTGGAACACGTCACCAATGATGATAACAAGTTGGTCAAGTTTGATCATGGAAAATAACGTGTTAGTGTTCCATACCTGTACGTAAAGAAAATACAGATTTACCCATAGACTTGTACATTAATATCAGCGATTTAACGCCCTTCATTATGTTTCTACGTCCATTTTCTTCCCCGGCTGAATGCCCAAAATCCACAGACTGAACCATTTCTCCTAGACTAACGATGTAAGGTGCTGATCAAGCACATCCACCCCCTCCCCTCTCACCACACACACTCTGGCACGCCACCTTGCATCTTTACACAATCAAACAGGCTTGGTGAATATGTTGTGACTGGTATGTATTTACAGAAAATCTAAAGCTTCATATGATTTTTGTTTTTTATTTTACCTCTGTGTCGGTAATACAATGCCAAACACTTATGGTTTCATCAAACCATATTGATTATAAAATAAAGAGGAAGACGTGATTGGCTGTTTAATGTTCTATAATTTCAATTTCGACTCAGAATGCAGCAGAATAAATATTTTCCTGATACTCATAGCTAGTACAGTATAGCTACTGGAGAACAGTTGTTACTGTACGAGCCATGAGTACCAGGTGTTTCCAATGATTTATAGTCTGTTCAAGTGTCATAAGTCTTGTTTAGTTTTGTAGCATACAGAGAATACATTGGATGTTTTCCTACTTCTTCTGATGTAATGAGAGAAAAAAACACTGATGCTATGATGACTGTTTAAATGGAAATGCGCTAAGCTGAATTTAACATGATACGGGTTGATATATGGTAGTATATATCACAGTGGAATTATTATTGGTATCATGAACATCACATGTGTGGGTGCGGTGGGAAGGGACGACGTTACAGCCCGGGCCCTGGAACAATTTGATGAAAATCATGGGGAAGAAGATAAGTCACTTTTTTCCATTTTCATAATGTATGCTTTATATTAAAGAACAAAATAGATCAGTGATAAAAATCTCCCCTTGGATCGACTCTCGACGACTCTATTTCTATAAATTCGTGCATGGATTGAACAACTCCCCGATCACTGATGGCAATTATCATCAATCCCAAATGATCAAATCCATGGATCGATTCCAAACATCCCATGGCATAAGTGACGCATAATATTATCAAAAACTATTGTAAAATATCCACATTCCCTAGGCAATGAGTATAGCGGTTGATATGACGTCAGCGATCAACATTCCACATGTAATCCGATAAATGACTTGACACTTGAAGTTTGTGCTGACGAATGTAGGAATTCAACTTTCTGGAGTGTCCTTCACGGTAATAAATGTTCCTGCCGGTCCCAGATGCCGCCAAATTCAACACGAAAAGAAGACAAACATTGTAAAGAAAATGGAGAAAAGTGTACTGGTGGAGAAAAGTGCGGAGGTAGCGGGAATATTGCCCTCTATTTTAATATAGCCTACCATGGTAAGGTGTAAAAACATATCATCCTTAGGTGTCATTTGTTGTACAAAATCTAACTTTCTGAGTAAAGCATATCTCACACTTGCATTTACTACTTGAACCTGACCCAACTTGCCCTTCCTCCTCATAGTTTAAGGAAACACGAACACATAAGTTATTTGATGTATTAAAATAGACTACTGTCCATATCGTACAGAAAAACTTGTTCAAACACAAGTTATCCAAGACGTGTGATTTACCATTAGCATACATTGATTTTTGAAAGTCTACCTTGTAAAATACAAAACTGCACATGTACTATATACAATCGAAGATTGCATGTAAGCCAAATGTTCAGGTAATAATGGCGTTAGGCCATACAACCTATATATAGGCCTACTTTAAAATGACATTTCATTTTACAACGTTTCTCAGATTTAAAAACATGCTTTTAGAGAATCCGATTTCATATATTCCAAGGGTAAACTTCACATTGTTGAAATATACATTAAATTAAACTTGAATGGCCCGAAACTGAAACATATAGTACCGGGCTCTTTTGTAACAGGCAAGGGTTCACTTTTAAAACACCTGGGTCATATTCATGACCCAAACGCAGGGTCGATGGTCTTATAACCCAATTTGGGTTGTACCATACACTAAGCTGACCCAATGCTAAGTCCGAAACTGACTTTCATCAACGAGTCAAAATAATATTGGACTATGATTGGTCAACATTATAGGAATATGAGTGCACCATGTCAGATGAGCCAATTAACGAACACACATTGACCGTCCGATAATATTGCCCTGCGCGCGCGCCATAGACAAATTGGCTGTAGGACAAGTTTGCTGACAGAGCGAACATGATCAGAAGCACAGATGGATTCGTTCGTGAAAGATAAATTAGAAGAATGGGGCTTGATGGAATGGGCTAATTCATTTCAAGGTATGGTATCATGTGCAAATATCTTTTTTATATGTAATTATATTTCAAGAAATGCTGACGTAGCATACGAAGACATAACGTAAGGCTAAGTCGGTGACTGAATTCGTAGTCGTACTAGCCTATGGCCTAACGCTAAGCCATAACATAGGCTAGGCCTAACGAAGGCTAGGCCTGTAAACAGTACACTAGTACAGTGGGCTATCTGGTTAGGCTATGTAGTTTCTTTAAAATATTGAGATGATGTATACATGTACGGAACCTCTAGTATCTGATATACAAATCCACAATCCTGATATGAACATTAGGCCCCTAATGGTTGAAATTGTAAAATATGGAGCTATTTAACAGAAAGTTCTGTCCAAGTTGTTAAACGGACCCGTTTAGCCTAGTCGCTGCCAGTTAGCCTACGTACAAAAAATGCAAAGTTTTTCGATAGGCCTAACTTAGATGTCAATATATCCTATAGGGCCTAGGCCTATAAATAACGTTAGGATCGCCGAACTGTATATTTAAAATAAATATGACGATGCACAACTGCATAAGTTAGCATTGTTGGCGATGCATAAGTAAGCATTGTTGTGCCAAGTTTGGTAAGTAAATATGATTAGGCCTAGGCCCCTAGGCTAGGCCTATTTGCGATCATGAGGATGACGGCTAGATTTGGACAGGCTAATGGGGTGTTTTTTTTTGTACACACAGGGCAGCTACTCTAGTGTGAAGCATTTGCAATATGCGTAATGTACGTAGGCCTACAGTAGCGTTCAGTTTAGCCTAACGTTAGGCCTAGGCCCTACTGCGTATAGTGTTATAGGCCTAACGTTAGATATGGAACAAGCACCTGTGAACAAAAAAATCATCAGCGTTTTTACCAGAATTTTAGGGTTAGGCCTAAATAACAAAAATAGCTTAGCCTAGACCTAGCCTAGGCCTAATGTTACATCTGATTAAGCAGTAAGTGTACTAACATAGCTTATCAGACTACCGAACGAAAGGCAAGGAAGACCAAAAAAGAGGCAGAACTTGGAATAAATTTACAACAATTTCATTTGAAAATTTCTTGGCAATGTAAATTTTGAATTATCATACAAAATTAACATTTAGGCCTAGCCTAGAATGTTAGGCCTATGCTACTGTAGGTCTATATGGTCAAGATGTAAAATAACAGCCTGTTTTGCATATATTATGGTTGAAAATAAGAAGGCCTAGCAGATCTTATTTGTTCATAGCGCTTTTTGAGCACGTTGCTACGGTAATATTGGAACGTATTGTTAGGTAGCCTAGGTTTATATGCATTATTCGGGCCCCCGCAGTATTCGGGCACCCGCAGTATTCGGTCACCTTGAGATACCCTACGATAAATACTTGTATATTAATTCTACAAATAAAGTATGTACAGTTAAGCGGGGGGGGGGGTGTTATTGTAACAAGTAAGTAGCACGGGGTGCCTGTATACTGTGCACTTTTCAGCTCAATTGCTTCAACATTCATTGAAAATATTCAGATGATGATGCCTGCACCAGACAAACCTCAATCTATATAGCCCCTGGGCCCTGGCATAATCGTCAGGGTTCGAAATACGTGGTAGTTCAGTATAGGCTGTAGCGGAGTGTAGCCCTAGACAACCAAATAAACGTTGGACTACCAGAACTGTCAGAACACTGAGTAGCAGTAGTCCGGTGGGCTACCAAAATTTCCCAACTTGAAAGCTATTATCTGTGATAAATTGTTTTCACCCACACTCACAATGTGTAAATCTTTTCCATAGCAATATTGTATATTGTATATATCATGAATCATCATTGTGTAAAAAATTATAGGAAAAAAATGTTCACAGTCCAAGTCTGGGCACAAAAAAATGCTTTCTGTGCAGACTTGTCACATATTTCATCCTTTTTCAGATTAATCTGGACTTTGAAGTCATCAAGCCAAAGTGTGGGGACAAATTGTTCCTGTTTTGGACACCTGCACTCGCTAGGAACCTACTGCATTATGCTGACAAGCAAAATGATTGGTCTCGACACCTGGGGATTGTTCAAGACAGCAGTCAACTATCAGGTAACTAAGTTGCAATAACTTAACCCAGGTAAAATGCATATGAACTGTTTTCATGTAACACTGCCAGTGATGTGTCAGTGGGCCCCCGGTTGAGCTTCACCTCAGTCAGGGGAAATAATGAAAATGGTGTGTATTTGGAGGAGGGGGTCAGTCAGGGGATTTAGGTGGCCAGTCAGATAACAGAATATAGTGTCAAGTATTATGCCTGATTGCCATGTGTCAGTACACAGTGCCTCAGGTCTGGCATGGGCACAACCCTGCACAGTCAACATAGATGACATCGGATTTGTTATAAGCTACACATGTTTTCTATTCTCGCATCAGAATTCTGGTAATATTGTCTTGCTTCATCGACGAACATTCATTGGCCTGGCATCCACCCAACTTTGGATCACAATCAGAGATGCTGTTGAGAAATTGGTGGATTTGTAGAGCCGTCAGAGATCCTATCCACACTATGTAATGCATATTGTTCCACTGAAAGGCATTTTTTTAACTGATATATCATCATATATTACAACAAATGTGTTAGCTTATAACACGGGCATAATCAGTGCCTCCATGAGTGTTAAGTCTGTGAATCTTTCCCCAAGGTTCTTATTTTTCCTCTTTACAGATGATGAAGTATGCAACATTGCACTGCAGTGCATTCCATGCATTCTACCTGTTGGGTCACAGAAGGTGAAGGGCAAAGGAAAACGGGCTGCCATAACTTCATTTGTGGATTTGCAAAAGGTGAGCTGAAAGCTAAATTTGAAGTAGAAAAATTCCTTTTATTAGATCATCGTCGGTTACAGGTTCATCTAGGAAAATTGACAGACGATACAATGATGGGTGAAATAGGCATAGAGCTTGCCTTCTCTTCTCGAGCAGTGTACATCGATTGATGAGACAAGACATTCATCAATTACAATCCCACCCTGCTCCTAGAACCACCATTTTATGTTCCCATCTGAAAGACATGAACGATGCATTCAGCCACTTTCCCAAGGGGAATGGTGGAAGGGGACTATCAAATCATCGGTCACTAATGCTCTGCAGCTGTGCCAATCAAATGCCCGAAGAACCTCACCAGCCCCAGAAATTGTGAAAACATTACCCACTAGCAAGTTCTCACACAGACCACTGCACCAGGTTGCATTGTACAAACCCTAAACCAAATTTATTACAGGTAGAGTTGTAACAATGATTTCTTCATTCCAGTATACACATGATATATGAATACATATATGTATATAAATGTGAATGCAGAATATGTTGAGTGTGCAGTGGAAGAGTGTACAATCTAATTCACACCGATCGGATAGGACATTGTGGTATTCCAGGCAGTATGGTGGGATAGTATAATTGTCTTGTTAACTTTTGAACACTGTGTTCATCCATAATCAATTATCCAGGGTTGCTCGATGAGCCTCAATATAACTTACAGAGGCCCGACAATTCTTAATATCTGAACTAGTAAAAAAAAACCTTGTTTTCAGTACAATGCATAAAAGTACCTGGCACCTCTATAACCCTCTATGAAATTGTGGCACTATTCATCACTGAAGTTGTGAAATGCTAAATATTGCACATCCTTAATCAAAACAAAGATTGCTTCTATCAATACCCCACCTTCTGGGGAGTACTACAATATATGATCCTTTCTATAGGGAAGGCAGCATTTGAATAAATCTAAGAAGTTTGCTTCCATAACCTTTTCTTTTTCATTTCAGATTGGAACCAATATTCCACACTACCTTGAAGGGGTGAAACAAAAGCAACCATTCGTTCTAGCTATTGGAAGCAGCAGGGTCAGCCCGGAACAAACGTACATAATCATAGAGAGAGAAGCCATTCCACAGGAGTCGCTGCTCAATGCCATTGATTTATGTTTTAAGTGTTTTCATGTTTTTGATATGGATTATCAGTGGCAATCATACAACACCGGGCAGTTCCTCCAGACTGTTTTATACGACATTGATGTACCTGGGAAAATGTCATCTTCAGTTGTGTCATTAAAGACATATTTGAAAATCAAAAGGAAGTAGGGCTGAAAATTTTCAGACCTGGGTCCCATATATATGCTTCAACAAGAACTTTCAACAAAGTTGAAACAATAGTCGCACAGTGCAACACTAGAATTAACTTGGCAATCGATTCAACTGTCCATTACAATTCCTTTTTACATTACATTTGAAAGAATTTGGACACAATTTTGTTCAATGCCGAGCAACCTTTATTATCATCTGAAGTTGTGTGATTTTAGTTGAAAGCTCAACTGTTAGTTGAATCACGTTTATGGGACCAAGGTATACTTGCCTCATATACAAAGCAAAGATATGCTTGTATTCTAAGAAGAATTGGCAAAACGTTTTCAGCCTGTATGATCATATTTGTTTTCATCTCATAAATTCCAGTTCCAAAGTTGCAGCTCACAAATATTTTGCTGTCATGAAATTTTAGAAGGAAATTATATGGATTGTCCCAGTCCCAGTTATCTGCTCTAAATATTTCTTGGACTATTTTCAATTGAACGGCTCTTGGAATGCAGAAATCTGTGTATCCATTCTACACATATTTACATATACAATATTTACCTGTGCTGGGTTATGTACAACAGCATATAAATATTACACATAATATTTGGACTCATTACTTAAAAGCTTGCCGCCGTTTAATGAAATCCATGGAAAAGTGTTAAATGGGGGGAGAGGGGGGGGGGAGGGGAATCTTTCTTTACGAGGCCTAATTTAGTGAACATTTTCAATCCTGACCATCCATCTTTTAAAAATTTGGCAACCATGTTTTGATTGTCATTTTCTTCTTTTGTTATTACATCGTAAGTAAGACAAATACCTCCCCATGCAAGCTAGTCTATGCTTTAGTTAGAAAGTGTTTGATCATTCATTCAGCAAATTGTATTTTATCCATACAAGTCTAATAAAATGTTGAAATTGTTTATGTAAAAATTACACTGGGGTAAAAAAATAAATAAATCATTGGTAATGCTACAAACAATTCCTTCCTTTAGATCTTGTACTATGGTACCATGTTAATGAAACATTCAGTTTTGTTGCAATTTTACATTAGTTTTTAGCAGTTTTTCAGCAGTTCACTGTCTTTGAAGGAGTTATATCAATAAATTGCACTGTCAAATGAAGCCTTTTGTATTTATGTATTTTTTCCTATAAGAGTCAAGCTGACCCAAATGTGGTTGATTTTCCATCATAACCCTTGCCTGGGTCAATATTTACCAATATTTCTGGGTCAAATTTTCAACCCAAAAATTGGGTCACTTATTCTGACCTAATTTTCTGGGTCAGTTTGACCCAAATGTGTTAGGTTCCCTCCTGACTTTCATTTGGGTCAAAAAGTGACCCAATTTGGGTCAATTTTAACCCAAGTGTTTTTAGAGTGTTGTAGACACATAAGTTGTCGTATAGTTAGAGCAAATGACATTATTTGATCACGGCTGATGCATAACTGTTAGCAAATTTCGCCATAGGCATGTACCCGCCTTCCGCCTGGCCTTTATTTATTAAATATACAAGAACGTTACGCTTATAGCTGATGATCATTAAACATTGACTGTGATAATATTGCTGGGATTCTACTACTGTTTGGCAAATTTAGAATGTCTCAGTAATATCAGAAATGTTCTGATACTGGAATGAAAAGTGACAGTAGCAAACAGCTTCCTTACCTTTTACACAGATGTGTTGGACTAATAATAATTCAGCAACCATATCATAATGTGTACTTAACGTTAGCAATAAACATCACTATGTATTCGTCATCTTCCTACAGATAATATGTAGTACGTGATAATAAATATACTGCTGGGATATTAGGACGTATGACTTTAAGACTACTATAGATTAATACAATGTAGAATTCCGAACGGATAGAAAAATATGTGGCTTCCTGTCGTAACGTCACTTTTACATCATAGTTTTATTTACGTCACTACTCATAAAGCACTCCTCCTGAGAAAGTACCGAGTACTGTAAATCGAGTGCAAGTTCAAGTACTTTAGCATCTGAGTCCGAGTAATTTAACATCCGAGTAAATTTTTGTTGAAGTACTTGAGTACTACTCGACTACCGACTACTTTTCGAGTAACCTACTATACAACAATGAGGGAAACCTCTTTCGAATGTCGGGCAAGATGCACTCAACGCCCTACACTATATGACATTGTCTAATGAAGGTGACAATCTTGTGTATTATATTTTTCTTTTGATATAAATTACGGATCTAAGGTCAGAATTATTGCATGTATTAGACAGTAGATGATAGCAAACAAAAGTAGCTGTCGTGTATAATTTTCGTTTCGATTGTTTCAATTATCAGATCCTACAGGTACACTTGGTCCAGAACGTTCGTCAGCTGACTCTCAATCAACAGGTTTGATCAACTGCCAATGCTGTTTTGTGTCGCTTTTCTAACCGTGTTTATTCAATGTACTTTGTTTATAAATTAAACATGTTTATATGACGGTGTAAAGACAATCTCTGCATGAATAAAGAAATGAAAAATACCCATTTTTTAATGTATTATTGTTTCACTTTTCGACCACAGATAAAGTACGACATTGGCTTACAGAAGAAATATCAGGTAACATATTGAACAAGAACAATAACGTTCTTCAAATATTCTGAAGGACTCATATTTTCTAGTAGTGCTTTGTTTGTAAACGGCAAAAAAATACTGGTGGGGGATAAATACACCTTTCGATCCAAACAAATTGATGCAAACTTTTGCCACAAGATGGTTTATTCTGCGTTGCATTTGTCTATATACGCCTCGTCACAAATGTTGGTGCGGTCTAGAAGTAACTTCTAAAGAAAAACTATTAATACCAAATTTACATAACGAATACAAACAATTCCTTCAAATTGATATGTATATATTTTCTCGTGGAACTTTTCTCGTGTGTGAATCTTTATTAATTTATTATATATCTGTCATACCACTTCCTATGTATTCATTAAATATTTATTATATATATAAATATATAAATGAACTAGTACTGTTCTATACAGGTGGCAAACGCCTACAGTGGAATTACGACCTTCCTTACCGATTTCGAGCCTTTTGACATACAATCAGCGTTCATGGCCTAGTGGTT
>JAAAKB020173486.1:0-12031 GCA_010014835.2 Apostichopus leukothele | reverse complement strand
GTTTTTCATCCGAGAGCAGTCAACGGTTTTTCCCATCTGAAATGACTTTCTAAATTGAAAAGATTCCAAATTTGAGTAAAAAATGTTGAATTGGAAGCCACCCAATGTGTAAGTTGTAATCCATAAGCCCTTGTAGGTCTCTCCCACATTTGTGGTCTAATAAGCATCGTAAAAATAACTGCTGATTATTATGATGATTGTTATGATTATTTTTAAAGGAGTGACTGTGCTACATTTACTGTATGGTGTGCAGTTGCATATATATACAAGTGGAGAAATCCAGATTGCTTTTTCATCTGAGAGAATGCTTTTAAGTTCAGGTGACACATATTTTCATGATTATATTTGTATATATTTGGAATAAACCAGATTAGTGGCAAACCCACTGTACATATGCCAAACACCATATGAATTCCTGACCCCCCCACCATCCAGTCTATCATAGTACTACTAAGTTAACCCTACAGTTCTCACTGAATCTGCGGCATACATGGTTGCACCTGCCACGGTTAGTAAAGTCCTTTACTCGTTTTCTCTCCACAGTTTATTTGATTGAAGTTGCAGCTGAAGCTGTAAAATCAAAAGAAAAGCACGGCGCTGCATCGGTAAGCAAGTTTGAATATTACACCAAAGGCCACTCGGGAATGACTATATGCACGTAATAATTTCCATTATGTGTCTTAATGGATCATGTTGAAACATTTAAATGGCTTTAATATTAGGAGATAGTTGAAATGCATTTCTCCTTCTCTGTCCCCAACTCCAACCCATTCTCTTCCCCTCTCCCTGTTTTCCCACAAAGTAGAGGTCAAGTTGAATCTACTGCGAAACTAATGTAATAAACTGATTTGAAAAAAAAAAGCCTAGCTTTTCAGCATAGCTGAAAAAGTAAAAGCTAGTCAGTGCTTACTGTACCTAAAGTACTTTATGTGTGAAAGGAAAGGGTGAATACAGTAGACATGTAAATAACAACAGAGATATAGCAACTGTTTTGCTTGTCATCACAGTTTTGCTATAGATCTCCATAGACCAGCGTGATAGGTATCAATAATGTTTGTAATGGAACACCTAAGGCAGTTTACAAGTAGGTACAATATCTACGTCTAAAGTTACATCATTCTGTAAATTAATTAATGGCTCCTTGGATGACAGGTTTATTGCCTGTCAGTATCTAACATAAATTTCAAGTAACTTGAAATAAAGTAGAAAATCCTGATAATGCTACACTTGCATGTATAAATATGTGATGTATGCACTAGCCGCACACATGGTTCACTTGACTGACTACCTAGCATGCAGGATTGGTTATGTTGTTTACATTTACCATTTCAATGAATTGGAAAAACTAACATTGTATTAACACTCTTACTATTTGTGATGGTTAGACATAGAGAAGATTGATCCTCCCACTGACAAAATTGGTCGATAGAATTAAATTTGTCAATTTTGGAATGAATCAGAAAACACTTTTATCTGTCTGACATTCTAACTCTTCATGCATTTCGTGATCATCCAGGTTACCACGGAGATGGTCCGTTTGACCGATACAGCTCAGTTGCAGTATCACTCAGGAGAGAAAGGCGACTACTTTCAGTGGATGAAGTTTCAAGCTTCTAAAGGAATGACTGATGCCCAGGTATGAACTCATAACTCCTTGAATTTAACATTATTGTGTCCACTGCTATGAATCAATGAATCATTTTGTATGGAGTAGGTCGACCTCATGGGTTGAATGTCACTTTAATTCATCAATATTAAAGGTAAACTCTAATCAAGAATGTCTGTTGAGGTTCTACTTTAGACAACAGATTATATATTTTCTTTATTAGTATGTTCATTAAAATTAATATTTTGCTTTTGTGGGTGAGCTCTGTCAGTAGTTGGAAGGAAGCAGGAAGGGTGAGGAATTAAGGCTTCTTTTTTTGAAATGATATGGAATAATATAATGGCTAATATAGGATATGATAGCAAGCTTAAGAAAAGACACTTCCTACAGTTCTGAACCAAATAAATTTAAAACCAATAATAATTTATTCAGTGAATTTTTTGGGGACAATTTGGCATAAACAGTTATCTTTTGACAATATTTCAGTTTAATATGAAAGTTGAAAACTTTTAAGAGAGTTCTTTTGCTTCTCATGGCTGGATTCGTGGAAGAACATAGTAACAGCTATTTCATGAATTCTGTATAAATTAGATCATACTAGAAAAAAATGTGCACTAATGCTAGAGTCAGGGAAGAGCCAAATACAGATTTAAAGTTATTCCTAATAATTTGAAAGGAAAGAAAATGTAAGTCATATATCAGTGACATCTTTCATCATACTGTTAAAAAATACATTTTGTGAAATCCATGAGATTTGTGCATTATTAAAGTAAATCTAATTAATACATAGAGATATGTTCAGCAGCCGTTAGTCACTGTTTTCTATCACAGTCAGACCAAGTTTTGTTTTCTCTCTCTAGTTAGGCAAAAATATTCCTTGTCATGTTTAATACTGCTCAGTGTAACGGTGGATACTTGTCTAGGTTCAAACTGACCATTTCAAACCTACATTTTAGTATCAGTTTGGGATAAAAATAAATTAAGAAATGTAAGATATTGTAATGTGCAAATTACTTCCAAAACGTACTTCTTGATTTGATTAAAAAAAAATTGTTTTATATGTTTTGATACCTTCATGTTCAGATTCATGATTGTTTTATTTTCTTTTTTAGTCTTTTTCTATCTATTTTCTTATTTTTTTTGGAAGATCTTTCACATTTGTTTCGCTACATCTTAGTTTTACTCTCTCTGGTGTAAGATCCTTTTGTTGCATGTTTCCTTAATGATAGTTCCAATTGTCATATTTTATTCATTTTGACAAAATTTTACTGCAACAACTTCTTTTAATTTAAACATGTTTCACAATCATTTTCCTGTTTGTGCATTTTCTGTGCCATCTTCAAACAAAAATGAGACTTCATCTTTCACCTGCAACTGCCATCCCAACCTCAGTTTCTCCAAACTGAGGGGTGGAGGGGGGGGGTGGGGTCATGGTCATTTGGATATACATACAGTACATACTACACACCTCACATCTTTATTTCATTGTTCTTTTTTTTCTGACTAGAGGACAAACAGGGGTTTTCTTCAATTTTGATGAAGATAAGGGACAGATTTGGGGTGATTAGTGCACCCTTTTGATGTACTAAGATAGTCAGTCATTATAACTTTGAAACTCAAGAAGATGAAAACACTTGTTTTAATGCAGCTGTTTTACTTTTGTGTGTTTGGTCAATCATTTTTCCAGTCATACAAAGTATATATTAAAATAAGATTATAAAATGATCAAACTAAGACACCCTGCCAGGTTTTTTTCCTTCAAGTGAAAGTTTGATATAAAGTCATTAATGAATTTGATTTTGATTGTCAACATTTCACAGACCATGCAGGTTTTCACTAATATATCAGATACATGCCAGTGAAAAAGCAAGTTAGAAAATTTTTAAAGTTTCAAACCTTCAGTAAATTAATTATTTTTGAAATGAGACTTATAATAGGTAATAGTAATAATTAAACTCACTCTGGAATTATAATATTAACTAACTTCCAAAAATTTATCAAAATCAACTCAAACAGCTGCAGTGAACCTATATATGAAGAGAATCAAGACACTTTTAAGGAATCTGTTTAATCTCACAAATATTGCAAAAGAGTTATCATCATAAGATTTCATCACCAAAATTTCAAGCATTTCTCACTCATTTTGATTTTGTTTTTATTTTTCCTGAACATGTATTAAACTAAATCATGTAAAAATTTTGGATATTTTTTTCAATTTTCCATTTGCTCTGTTTTTTAGCAATTGCCTCTCTTTTGTTTTGCCATTCTTCTTCTTCTTCGTCTTCTATTCTTCATCTCCTGGTGTCATGTAGATGAACATTGCTCGCATGCTCTTCTGGGGTCAGATGGGGGTCAATAGGGACATTGAAGCAGCCGTGGAGCTTTACAGGCTCAACGCTGAGCAAAACCCAATGAACCCTGTTGCCCAGTATGACTACGGTGTTATTCTTATGCGGGTTAGTATTATTTTCAGGTGCTCATCCACACACGGGGAAGTGCCCTGCAACCCTTCTTACGAGACTTTATTTTGGAAAACATAGACACACTCACTTCATATAATGATGTGGTCCTGAGTATTAAAATTTCTGATTCTGCCATTTCTTTATTCAAAAATGAGCATTCCAATAGGATTAAGGTAATGTGGGTATTGAGACGTATATATATACCACTGATATGGTGTCTATCTGAAATATTATGGTTTAGAGCTAAAAAATCATCTCACCTCTTACATGGACAATTTCTGATGGTCTACCATTTGACCTTGTTTAGTATTTGTCAAAAGGAAGTTAATATATTCTGAAATTTCTGTTCAAGTATGAAAGTTGAAAATTTGCATTTTTCTTGTGTCTAGCAATAAATGGGTGATTGCAAACTGATGATGGCAATCATCAAAAGGATGATATTGGCCGCCATAAATAATTTCCAAAGTAAGTTGTCCTAATAAAATAATTTCATTTTAAGAAGATGCAGGCACTTCTGGGATTGTGTTTTCTCTCTTTCAGTTTTTTTTTATTCATACTTTTTTTTAAATTTTTCTTTTAAAAGAACCATTTCATGATTTCCACTCCAGGCTGTGTGTCTTGTAGTCCCAGTTCAAGTCAAAACAATAAAAAAGAATGGATGCATCTTACTATGTCGATGGAATAGAAATCAGAAGAATTTCTCTCCGCTAATAGTTGTTATTTCCACTGAGTGGTTTACGGTTAATAATTCTATTCTCAACTTTTATTCCTTCAAGGATGAAAGTGTCTATCAAATTTCTTACTCTTCCATTTCATGAATTAGTAGATAAATATAAAGACAGTGTTGTCATCCCTGTACAACTCATTGACACATGGGTAATTTTCGCTTGTCTCCTACAATTTATATTTTCTCATTTGGAGGTGGAATCATGAAATGGGTTTTTTATTCAGTTTGACTTATTCAATCAGTTGCTGGACATATACTTCAGTTTCTTGACATCATAAAGTGATGAACAGATTTGAGATCCAAAATGGAAAGTTGATGCCTTTATCATATTATTTCCATATCTGATACATTGCTGTTGGCAAAATCTAGATAAGACTTGTTCTTCTCCTTGCCTGTTTGCATCATCCTTATACATTATTTTGTCATGATGATTGCATAACAGTCATTTTTTGAGCAAGGGCTGTCCTCTTCATGATGTCAAGAAATAGAAACGTCCAAATCTTCCGTTTCCACTGTTCTGCCGTGCCTTTGGGGAAACTTTTTCGATGCGTTGTACATTTCAATGAGGTCACATGACTGGTCGCATCTCTATTTTATGGAAGTCTCGGTGAGTGCTTCCATGGAATGGACCACCACATGATACAACAGAAGGTTGAACTAAAGTATAGAATATCACGAAAAAAAACCATCACGAAAAAACCCCCATAAAATAACATAGTGTCGATAGTAAGCCTAGCCATGCAGTTTAATGCAATACACTAATGCTTTGATGTCAAGTTCAATGCGGTTGGATCTTCGACGTAGGTTTTGAAACACAAGAAGTACTCCATTTTGTGGCATAGTGGTACCCTTGTCTCTTGAACAGAGAGTGTAATTGCTATTCATGAACCTACTACCAGTCCAGAGATCAAACACTGATACTGGTACAGCTGATACAGTACATGATATTGATATAAGGTAGAGGCACGAGGTAGTTGGCCTCCTCACTCAGTTGCAACCTTCTCTTGCGTCATATGGTGGTACTAGACCATTCATCAGGTTGGGATTTGGTCATGTGACTCGTGTGGATCAGGGATCCAACGTAGATTCACACTAAAAGAAAGAGTTGTACCCACAGGCCAGAATGGGTCGGATCCTCTACTGGGGTTCAGGAGGCGTGAAGCGTAACCTGCAAGCAGCTACGAAGTACTATGAGAGGACAGCTAAGGCTGCTCCCAAGAATGCAGTCGCGCTGTTTGATTATGGTGTGGTGCTGCTCAGGGTAAAGATTAATTACATTCACGAAGCCGGTTTTATGATCTTGCTGTCTTCATGTGACCTTTTCTGTGTGGAAAAATATGTGGAAATATGGGCAGAAAGAAAAATCCATAATCAATTTGAATGGCTGTACTATGGAAAGGCAAACTGTATTTTGAAGCAGCAGTATTTTTGAGGGACTATTAGATTGATCCAGAATGGAGAGCACATTTGATGAAAACCAATTTTTTTTTTAAATCTTAAAATTGCTAATCCTTGTGTCACTAATATCAAGTAGAACAAATTGGTTGGTATCTCATGAAATATTTCATTTTTCATGTTTGTAATTTTTTTTTGTGATTTGTCTTGGAAATGTGATATGCTTGAAATATTTCATTACATGGTTAAATACATCACTCATTCAGGGCAGCATAATGGAAATGCCATTTTTTGCCCACGGTTCAGAATGATATTATTTGCTGATTATCGTCTGGTTAATGATATGGGAATGCATAGGTATCGCCTGTGGTGCATGACGTCACTCTCTCTGCCACTAATGATCAGATTCACAAGTCAGACTTTCCCCAAATTTATCCAAAATTCTTATCCTCACTATTTAGACACACTTTTAGGCGGTGGTACAAAATGTCCCTTAGTGATGCATAAACATTAATAGGAAGAAACTTTTGATATGATCGACATCTGGCATCGTGAAAATTATTTGACTATATATATGTGAATGGAATAGTCATCAAAACTGAGACACGCACAGATTTTACCAATGTGACACTGTCACGTATCATAATATTAAGTGGTTCTTCCTTGATGATGTTTCTTTTTAAAAATTTTTTTTTTTATTTGGTGGACTCGCTGTTTGTGACAGCAAGACTTTAAAAAGTGTCCACAAATATCCTCTATTAATATTTAAAATCTATAAATTTCTTTCCATTCAGGGACAAGGTACTGAGAAAAATATAACCAAAGCTCTGGAACAGCTTAATAAATCTGCTGCCTTGGTAAGGTCATCCTTCTTTTGTTTCAAACAATTTTTATAATCAGTTTTATTTACCATGAAAATTATTGCATGGAATATTTCTGTTAGCGACGATTGTACAACGTATTCAGTTATCAACGTAATTTATTAAGTTAATTTAGGGCTTTAAATTGCAACATACCAGTATCATGACACCTCTGTCAATCTTGTTCACAAGAAAAATCCAGAGGTTTTTATTGCTTGCATCTCACACTCTGTAGAGCTGGTCTCAATGTATGATGAATCAGTTACTGGTCATAAACTAAATGTTCGAGGCAAAGTTTTAACATTCTTCCAATGGCTCAAAATGACGAAACCTCCGTTAGGACGACCAAATATCAGCTTTGGGTTTGGGGTGAAGTAGTCGCTAACATCCAATTCAGATGGCATTTTAATTAAAAATAACCACAAATAGATTAATTGGCAAACTGGTATCACCCTACTGGTGTTCTAGTCACCAATCTTACAGATCACTCCTCCAGTGTACGTATTGTTTGTTCTTTGATATAATCATTTTGCCGCATTTTTTCGGGAAACCAAATTTTGCTGTTGGGACAAAGGAAATTATGTAAGACCAGGTTGTTTGTCCTAGGGTAAAAGCATGAAAAATCCTAAAAAGTCTTTTTCCCTGATGTTTAGAAAAAGTTATGAATGTCATTTTTAAATTGTTATCATTCAGGGGCATGCCCCAGCATTCACTGCTCTCGGTTGGTACAAACTGAACATAGAAAAAGACTACGAGGCAGCGGCAAAGTTCTTTGAGAAAGGAGACCAGGGAGGACACAGAGATGCAGCCCATAACCTGGCTTACATGTATTCTAAAGGGTTATACCCTGGGAAAGGAGAGGAAAAGGTGAGTATACCATGGGGTATCGTGTACCACACTCAGGTAACTGAGGTGCAGCACATAACCTGGCTTACATGTATTCTAGAGGGTTATACCCTGGGAAAGGAGAGGAAAAGGTGAGTATACCCTGGGGTACCGTGTACCACACTCAGGTAACTGAGGTGCAGCACATAACCTGGCTTATATGTATTCTAAAGGGTTATACCCTGGGAAAGGAGAGGAAAAGGTGAGTATACCCTGGGGTATCGTGTACCACACTCAGGTAACTGAGATGCAGCACATAACCAGGCTTATATGTATTCTAGAGGGTTATACCCTGGGAAAGGAGAGGAAAAGGTGAGTATCAAGGTATTTGACCCTGGGGTATCGTGTACCACACTCAGGTAACTCTTGGAGGAGGGATATGTGACCCTAGGGTATCGTGTACCCATCTCAGGTAGCTCTAGGGGGAGGATTGTGGTAGGAATGAAAAAAAAATGAACCATTAGTTTATTATGTCCTTGGTGTAAGTGTAGGGGGGGAATGCACAGTAAGGAGAAGAAGGGTACGATTGAATAAATCAACCTTGGGTATAAATGCACTAGGTAACTCTAGGGGGATTGTATTACAGTATAAGAATGGAGAAGTGTGAACACAGTGTAATGTGTACTGAGGCATTAATGCTTGGTGGATTGTATGCAATGGATTGTATCCAAGGTAAAGAGAAAGACAAAATAGGTAGGAATGAAGAAATGATTTTAAGTGCATGTTGTTAAACAAATGTTTTGCAAACCTTGTCAATTTACAATATCATGACACTGTATGATACTAGAGAATATTCTTCATACATAAATTTAATTTGTGATTTTGATATGTTTTGCAGATGACGGCAGTAAAATATTACAAGAGAGCTGCGGATAAAGGCCACTCTGATTCTAGTGTGATGCTGGCTAAATTATATAAAGAGGGAGTGGAAAATGAAATGGAGGCAGATTCTGAACAAGCAGCAAAGTAAGGATACATATCTTGTAGCACTGTTAAGTCATGTACTAGATCAGTGGTTCTCAAAGTCTCAGGGGGCGCTACAGGGTACATGGGGAGTAGGGGGGCGTTGGCACTGATTTGGGGGTCCCTGACGATTACGACACAACACTGCAGCGATTTAGGGCACAATAAGAAATCCAGGGGGTCTGGGAAAAAAAAACTATTGTTGAGAGAAAACTCATCATCTTGTAGGGAATGTAGGCTATTTTTTAATTCCTATAAAGCATATCTTCGGACAGTCTAATTGCTCGCTTGAGCGGCCAACTATGAAGGGTAGGTCGAGGGGAGGGGGTAGGGGAAGGTGGGCATTGGGACAGTTCAAGATGGTCGAAGGGGGCGGTCGTCTAAAAAAGTTTGAGAACCACTGTACTAGATCAACTGGAATAGTCTGATACGTTAGATTTATTAGAGAGTCTAATATTGCACTTATCCTAGAAGCTTCGGATAGTTGAGTCAGATATTTGATGGTATGAGGAGAGAGTGGAAAATGAAATGGCAGCTGATCCACCCTGCCTCTGAAGTATGAGTCACATATTCCTGTTGTACCCATCTCAAGAAGCAACAATTTCATACTTGGGCTGGTCAAATTAGTAACCATATGCAGAGTCGTATGCATAACATACTTATATATCTTAGCTTCCAATACGGGGGCTCCACAAGGCACGGTCTTAGCACAGTTCCTATTTTACATCCATAACTCAGACCATCGTTCTTCTGAGCAGAGTTGCCCACTCATCAAATTTGCAGAGGACATTGTTATGATCGGCTTGATTGAGAAAGATAATGGCTTGAAATATCTTACTCAAATTCGCAACTTTTTTAAGTACTGCGTTGATAATTTCCTAAAGCTGAATGTAGCTAAGACGAAGAAGATGTTTGTAGACTTTGGTCGTCATAGACCACCCACACGGGAAGCTGTCATAATTAATAACTGTAGAGTCGATCGTGTTGATAGTTTCAAGTATTTAGGTGTTTATATCGATTACAAACTGGATCGGTCTGTTTATGTCAATAGTTTCATTAACAAATTAAACTCTAGATTGTATTGCTTGAGGAAATTGAATTATTTCAATGTAGATAGCAAGTTATTACAATGTTTTTATAACTCTGTTTTGTGTGAGGTTTGACGTTACTGCCTAATTTGCTGGGAAAGCAATGCAACAATTACTGGAAAGGAGTGTATTAATAAATGTATTAGAAGGGCGGGACGGGTGATTTGTGAGGTACAGGAGGAGGTGGACTGTGTTCACCAATGCCTTGTACCTAGCAAGCTAGAGTACCTTTGGACAGACAATAATCACCCCCTCCACGTGTAGTCTTTTACTCTTTCGTCATTTGCAGCATCTACGGATTGATACTGATGTTATGATGGTATTTTGATGTTCATCTTTGCTGATTATCAACCAATATAAATACAAAAGTTGCTTAAAAAAATGGAAAAAGGCAATGCAAATATAATATATATATGAAGGTATTTTGAAGAATGATGCTATAATGTTGTGGATGACCAATGGCATTTATCTTTTCTTACAATCAGATGGGCGTATAGAGTTGCTATCGAACATGAAGAGTTTGGAATGTTGTTGAGAAAGGGTTTGGAAGCCTTCTTGAGTACCAGTTGGTAGGTGTTGTTATTTGAAGGCTGTCAGTAATGCTAAAAATATTTAAAAAAAAAGTACAATACACAGATATTGCCATTACTTCTTGTTAATGTACTTGGGAATTGAAAGAGGTCTGTTTTCAGGCTGCCTCAGAATTGGAAGGAGGAACTTCTTACCTTTCTTTGTCTGGCTCTGCCAATTCCAGCATATTATGTAGATCACAAGTTAATGTTTTTTAATACCATTTTGAATAACCTTAGCTGATTACCGGAGGAAGTACTTGGTTTACGTTCATTGGTTGGCTTTCTAAGCAGGGGTGTTAGTGTTCTGTATACCTTATGGCAGCTGAGAGGTTGTGTGTGGGGTTGTGTGGGGTGTGGGGGGGCATTGCTTGTCACATGACTACTTGTTGTTGTTCACTGTTTGAATTTTGTGCAGGGATATTATTGGTGTGTATTACCTTATAGTAGCTGAAGGTTTGGGGTATGGAAGGGAGGGGGGATGGCAGTTCTTTACCATAATGTGATTTCATGTTCACTGGTTGGCTTTCTTTGCAGGGATGTTAGTGTGCTGTATTACCTTATGGCAGCTGAGGCTGGTCTGGAGGTGGCTCAGTTTAACTTGGCATATCTCTGTGAAGAAAACTACGTAAGTTTATTTTTTTCTGACAGTAATGTCAGTGTAGATCAGAGTAGAGGGAGAGTAGCATTTGTATCGGTAACAAAGTAAAGGTAGAAGCAAATTCATTAATTAGTTTGCAGTATTGGTTTCATCTGTAGAACTTTAGATTGTTTTAGTTTGATCACTCTGATTGATACTCAGCTGACTTTGTGAATTGGATGCATGCCAAAGGAAGTGTTTCACCTTCTTCTGCCTGTCAACCATGACACTCTTAAACCGACCATGTCTGAAAAGCTATCTTTAATAGACTGTTTAGCAACTGCTTCCTTGTCGACACCTGCTTTCTTACGTTATGCATAACATTGATCTAGACACTGTTATTAGACCATGTTTAGTTGACATTTGTGACTTGTTATATTTAAATGAAGTAGTTTAGAGACCTTAGACTAACTGTGTGGGGAAAGTTGAAAGAGTCCGATATGAGTAAAGGTACAGGATAGTTACAGTATAGTTTCAGTATAGTTACAGTATAGTTTCAGTATAGTTTCAGTATAGTTTTAGTATAGTTTCAGTATAGTTTCAGTATAGTTTCAGTATAGTTACAGTATAGTTTCAGTATAGTTTCAGTATAGTTTCAGTATAGTTTTAGTATAGTTTTAGTATAGTTTCATTATAGTTTCAGTATAGTTTCAGTATAGTTACAGTATACATAGTTACAGTATAGTTTCAGTATAGTTTCAGTATACTTTCAGTATAATTTCAGTATATTTACTGTATACTTACAGTATAGTTTCAGTATAGTTTCAGTATAGTTACAGTATACATAGTTACAGTATAGTTTCAGTATACTTTCAGTATAATTTCAGTATATTTAC
>JAAAKB020173376.1:0-12031 GCA_010014835.2 Apostichopus leukothele | reverse complement strand
GTTTCTTCTTATATATTATGTATCTTGTTGTATATTATGTGTATTATGTGTCTTGTTGTATATTATGTATCTTATTAAATATTATGTATCTTGTTGTATATTATGTATCTTGTTGTATATTATGTGTCTTGTTGCTGTAGGCCATTATGTATCGTGTTGTATATTATGTATCTTATTATATATTATACATCTTGTTGTATATTATGCATCTTGTTGTATATTGTGTGTATTGTTGTATATTGTGTCTTGCTGTATAGGCTATTATGTATCTTGTTGTATATTATATATCTTATTATAAAAAAAAATAAAAAAAAAAATAAAAAATTCTTTACTACCGTTTATGAAGGAACATCCACCCACCATAAGCAAAAGAAGCCAACCACTCTATCAACTTTCAAGTAAATCTAAAAATTCAATTTCCAACTTCAATATGTTTATACAATTGAATACAGTATGTTAGGGAGGTGGTGTACATGTTTATGTTATAGTGCACACTTGGGCAGAGGTGATAAGGGATTAGATAACACCAGTTTAGGAAAGAGGAGTATTGATAATAGTGATGCTAGTGTTTATGTAGCTTTTATATTTCCATGCCGTCACACACATACATATACAAAATAAACAATAGGGTAATCCACAGAGTTGCATATCTCATCGCCAACAAACCATTTAGGAATTTCTGACACAAAATTGACACAAAATCCTTATGGGAGCAATGAGATAAAAATCCCCTCATTCCCTCTCTCCACGCCTTTCAACCATGACAATAAATTCCACTTACTTTAACAAATACGTCATGTGCGATAAAACTCTATGATTTTCAATGGAGCTATCATGCCAGTTATAACCAGCAACAGTCAATTGACTCTGTATGATCAAATACTGTACCAAAGAAGGCTTCTCCTAGCCTTTACCTAATCCCAAAAATTATTGCAATAAATATAAATGTTATTCTGCAAAAAGCCTGACCACTGGAAGAGAAGAACTAGTTAAATATTGTTCAGAGGTAGGACGGTGTAACTGGGCAGGAGAGATGCGATGGTCTCCAAACCTCAGTGGTGAGAATGTAAAGACCCTGCTTTGTGACGTGGTTGGAGAGAAAGGCAAGCTTGGATTACTGATGGATCTGCGTAACTTCCTTCGAGGGGTTGGCCACCTGGGAAAAAAGAGACATGATCATATTTAGCTGTTTTCAACCACAAGTTATTTAATTCACATAACAACTGTCATAAGAAACGTTCCCCAGGTGTGAATCTGCCAGAGGTGGGTTAGGGGTTAGGTGGGGGTAGCAGTACTCTCTCCCCTTTACCAATCTGCTACAAAAATTTGTGGTTAAAATATGCTTCAGAATGCACCATCAGACATCTTAGATGTTATGATTTGATGGTGTGGATATTCCCATATTCTCTTACATGGCGAGTCTGCTCCAACATTTCAAGGCCGTACCCTCTTGTTTATCTGAAACTGACCCTACTCCCTCCCTCTTATCAAACCAACTGTTATAAAACACATGCCCCAGGTCCAGATCTGCTGGGGGTGGGATTTTGAGGTTGGCGGTACACTCTCCCAATATCCAATCTCCCACTGACATTTGTGATCTAAATATGCTTCAGAATGCAGCATTAGACATCTAAAATGTAAATAAATGTTTTCTGGGGTGGACTTACCGTGAGGCTCTTACATGGTGAGTCGGCTTTAAAATTCCCAAACTCTCTTCTTTATCTGAAACTGCCCTGTGCTCCCCACCAACAAACCCTATTTCAGTTATTCAACCTACTGAAAGGCGGGAAAATATACCCTCTGATCACAAAGATATCTTAAATACATATCCTTACAGCAAACTACTTGAAAACTGCATAGATTCAGGAAGCTACAAGTTATACATGATATACATTATATATTAACTCACTGGAAATTATTTACACTTGGAATTATTAGCCTGAGATTGCAGTCTAGCTGTCACATTGATACCCTAGCTTAGACAAAACTAACAAACTGTATTCAAATATATCGGAAGTTATGAACTTACTTTAACCTGAGATGGTCAGCTACATCTTCAATTTCATGTTTCCATTTCCTTACAAAAGGAAATCTATCTGTAGGATCAACATGCTGTATGGCACGAAAAACATCCATGTCTCTTCTTGAAGGAGCATCTCTGCAGAGACAATATCAAAAGATAAGTAATTCCTCTCAGGTACAAAGTCCTGCATACAGAGTCCAGACATATCACATGAAACAATCACTGTTTGAGAAGAGGAGAGCATGTCCCATTGCTAATACCAATCAGTATGACAATATCTCAATACGTAGTATACTATAACAAAAATCACTAATATCTGTACAAATATACAATATTATAATCAGAAAAGTAATCAAAGGGGCCCGAAGAAAATCTGCATTGTTTTATTGGAAGGCTTACAAAATCTTTTCTAACCTCTACACCTCAGAAATTTATGTAAATTTATGTGTTTTAAAGAGGTCAAACAATAAACTCACCAATAAAACTTATCAGCCTAAAACTTACTCATTTAACAAAGCTGAAATATAACTAGTGTTATTTATTATGTATTAACTTATTTTTTTCTCCTCTGTGTTATCCCTAACAATCATTTCATCATTTGTCCTTCTGTCTCAATTACCATTGTCTTCTTATCATCCAGGTGTTAATTTTTACTAATATGTCCCAATTTGATAACAATGATTCTGAATTCCTTACCCCATTATGTACAATCTTTTCTTCTGAGGACATGCCTGGACAAGTTCTTCCCTTCTTGAAGAGTCACTACAAAATAGTTCTTCAGGTGATGAAAACACATTTTCAGATCCGTCAGTGCTTGTAGATGATATACCGCTGCGAGACTCTACTCCATCAGCAGAGTTGTTTGCTGTAGGATTCATCCTGGCTCCCCCACAATCCCCTGCATCCAATAATGTTTGGTTTCTGTTTTCAACACTAGTCCTTTCATTGGTTGAGGAACTGTCACTTAGTCTTAGATTGCTTAGAGTGTTACATATTTCATCAACATCTGTCACAAGACCAGAATGATCTAAGCAGATGCGATCAGATTCAATCTTAACTCTGTCCTCATTACCTTTTGTTGAATCATGTTTGCTACAAGTTGGCTCCTCACAGCTCTCTTGTAAACTATATGTATCCTCTAAATCTTGTGCACAATGTCCGGAGTTTGGTTTTACCATGTGACCATCATCAAGTAATCTGGTTGGTTTGTTATTCAATGCAGCCTCCTTAACATCCATCACATCAAACTGATTTTTCAAATCTCTGACAACATCATCCATAATATCCCTCTCAGTCACAGTGTATTCTTGTACTGTAGGGAAAGGAAAACATATAGTGCAGAATATATCAACACGTAACATAATCAACTCTAAGGAAGCAGTAATTACCAAGAAGAAACATAGCACATACCTTACTAGAAAACAACTTGCTTCTTGAGAACACATTGTTTTCATGCACCTTACTATAATATTTGAGTTGCTTAGCAAGATAAACATCTGGCAATCTCCTTAATTTCATAAAATATAAAGGTCAAGTGTCTTTATTAATATATATGGGTTGCATGGAATGAAACTGGTGTGTTATCCCTGGTTACATGGTATGCAAAGTACTGTGGCTTCTGACTGGAGACAACAGCAAATAAATGGCTTTATATTGGGATCGCCAACAACTAAGGGCTGGACAGTTCAGTTGGTAGAGCGTTGGGCTTGTAACCCAGCAGTCACTGGTTCAAATCCTGCTCTAGCCATCAATTTCTTTGCTCTTTTCCACTGAATATATGCCATTTAATTAGAGAATAGGTAAACTGAAATAGTTAGCATGAGGATGACATATAATATTGGGATATATATTGTCAAATCTCACATTGTGTATTAATGCATGGTTAAGCTATATATAGGGTCTAACCACAAGAGACCAGAGATGACAGCAGAAACCCATTAAGAACATTTTATGATCTCACATCATTGTGTCTGGTTGGCTGAATTGTACACACCAATAAGGGATGGATAATATTGGCCAATTTCATATTCAATTTTGTTTGCATATTTTGATGAACTTGTTAGCATATTTCAATGATTATCTGAATAATTTAAATAGTTCCAATAACCAGAATGCTCCTCCTCGTAATAGTATCAAATACACAGTCAGAGTTGATGTCCAATCATATAAGCTGATATCTTTCACTAATGTTGCCATGGTATCTTCAAAGGATGACTAGGAAAAATAGGTTGGTATAAAATAGGTATCCTTACATTCTTTGTACTTTACAGTCAGATAGTTTTCAAGTTTTTGCAATCCTTCTGAGGTGGCTAGGTCAACAAACTCTTCAAGAAAGTCCCAGTACTCTTTCCATTGTACACCTGCACTCTGACTTAATTTCCTGCAAGATATACAAGAAAAAACTATGTCTATGTTAATCTATTAATCCTCCTACAACTATTACTTTGGTACATGCAATGTTAGGAGTGACACATGCACCCACTCATGTGTATGTGTATGATAATGTCGTACTGTGTTACATGCTTTGTGAGGAGTGACACCTGCACCCACTCATGTGTATATGATGTCTTACTGTGTTACATGAATTATTAGGAGTGACACCTGCACATACTCATGTGTATGTATATGATGTCTTACTGTGTTACATGCATTGTGAGGAGTGACACCTGCACCCACTCATGTGTATGATGTCTTACTGTGTTACATGCATTGTGAGGAGTGACACCTGCACCCACTCATGTGTATGATAATGTCTTACTGTGTTACATGCATTGTGAGGAGTGACACCTGCTCCCACTCATGTGTATGATATAGTCTTACCATGTTACATGCAGTGTTAGGAGTAACACCTGCACCCACTCATGTGTATAATGTCTTACTGTGTTACATGCATTGTGAGGAGTGACACCTGCACCAACTCATGTGTATGATGTCTTACCATGTTACATGCATTGTTAGGAGTAACACCTGGACCCACTCATGTGTATGATGTCATACTGTGTTACATGCATTGCTAGGAGTGATACTGTACATGTTCATCGAAGGATGCCTCAACTATGCTTACTATGTTTATACAGTGCTAGGAGCTAGCACATATTGTATGTGGACTCTCAACTGGTTTGCATACAAGTCACAAGCAATGACTATGGAAAATTGATTGCAAGATAAGAACAATTAACACTCCTTTCCCATTATATATAAACAAAGTAGGACCAGTAGTTTCTACCAAATGTAAGCCTTCTTCATCTCTCCTGAAAGCTGACAACAACGGACAACCTATTACTTGCATGGTCTCATACTCATGCAATGTATCCCAAGAAAACTGTTAAGACAAATAGGGTAGTATTATATCAACATATCTAAATAATATGTGAACCATCCAACATTTACCTCTGTCACAAACTCAAATAAATACCCACAAATCCACAGAATTGGACGAAACTCCAATAATCTTTTTATACCTTCCTATTCTCTCGAGGCCTTTCTCTTCGTCTGACCTCTGTATATGGCTATCTTCTTTATTTCTACCGGTGCATCTCCCTTTCCATCTCTGGTAAAGATCTGATGCCTGAAACAAATCCAAACTCACTTTTAAACCATCCGACTTTAAGCTGAGCAATTGTGTTATCATTAATGTGTCACTTGTTTTCAAACATTAATAGCATAAAATAGTAGCTCAGAAAATCTCTGGCACCTTCTGATGAGTCACTTATCTGCATTATATCAGACAAGGTTAATACTTGGTAACCTTATCATCACAGACCTGTCAAAACGTCAACTAACACATTAACAAACTCAGAGATAATTCATGTCAATTGTGCCAAGTAATGACCTTAATGAACAAGATTTTTCCCATTTATTGATTAGCCTAAATGTCATGTCATGCATGGATACTGACAAAAATCTGAGTTAGGCTAAATGGTACAGGGGTAGGAAAAACGTTGGGGTAATTATAAATTTTATTGATGTCTTTGATATTTTCATCTTTCTTCTTGTTCATAGGCTACCATAAGAACAATGATACAATACCAGGAAGATAAAACCCACTTAATTGACTTCAGGGAAATTTTGGATATCTCACCTCTTTAGGTGACATTGGACCAGCAAATGCCTTGACACTCCAATCTACATCAACAGGACTCTTTAGAGAATCAAAGCTCTGTCCTGATTGGCTGTCAGAGCTTGCCGGTGACCACGGTTGACCAATGTGTGGTGGGCTAGTGTTGTCTTCTGATCTAAACACAGGAATAAAAACTTCCTCTGGAAGCAAAGAATAAATTGATAGATTATCAAGTTATGTGTAAATGTCATCATTGCCTATATTCTTTAGTAAATACAGAGCTGCAATGAGTAACTCCATTTTGCATTTGGAGTCTATGGCTGTTCCACTAATTTAAAAAAAAAAAATGATTATGAGTATTAGGATTTTTTTTATGAAAATGCTAATTCATGGGACTTAGTTCAGAACATATCACTTTTCTGAATCCATTTTAACTACTTTGGTATTTGCCTTAAAAGTTGGAATTGAATGTCTAGTAAAGTAACTACTTATCTCATATACTTTCAGTATATATTGTAATACTCTGTGCTATTCCAAGAACAACTCTTTCTGCACAAAGATACAAACTGAGCTGGTTACCTGCACCAGTTCCTAAAGATACAATAGACTAGACCAACAGTTACATTTAGTACGAAGGTAAGAGGTCTAGATTCAATGTTGATCTTTGAAGTGAACCAGAAATTCCATTAGGTACTACGCATGTTATATGACAGACGTTGATGAGAGAGACTGTGTTTTTGACAAGATGTTTTAAAGTACTGCTAGTATAACAACCTTACCATTGATAGGGTCTAGAAGATCCATAATCTTCTCTTTAATGATGATTTGGTCCTGCTTTGACTCGTTACTTCTGTTGCATATAATCTAAAGAGAAAACCAAATGAAAATGCCATTTAGAAAAATGCATTTGTCAAGAGCAAGAAAACACAACAAAAGTTAGTAGTCAGAGGTGGTAGTACTTAGATGACATGTGACTAACAATACTCCCCCCACCATTGGATTTGAATGGTGAGGGGGATAAATAAAGAAGTGTGACTTTGAAATATGTGTTTCAGTAAAATGAATAGACAAATAAATAAGGAAATTTTCAAGAAATTTTTTACTTGGAAAACAAATAATCTACTTGTCATCTTATGCAATGGCATCTTCAGTCCTGTCTTTGGGAGCCATTGTGGACATATATTTCACACAGTTTGTTGAGCAGTGTTTCTTCCTGGCAGGCTGTTTCATATGCTATTCATATCTTATTGAGTAATGTATGGTTCCATACTAAACACAAATGGAAAATGTTTGCTTTATTGAGTACTGATGAATTGGACTCATGTTTGTTTCGATGTAATTAAACAGTTCAAGGACATACCTCAGCTGGTGTCTCACCATAGCGATTTTTACAGCTTCGCTCACAGATCTGGTAACTTAATAGAAATTCAACCATTTCAAGGTTACCAAACTTGCAGGCAAAGTGAAGTGGTGTTTCAAAATTCTGAAAAGTTGAAGAGAAATATCAAAAATTTCTACTACCTTCTTGTTGCTACCGTCATATGTAAATCTGAGTAACAGGTAACGTTCAATCTTTTGACTACAATTTGTATAAATGACAAGAAGTTGTTTGTTCTTTTAGTATACTTGTTATTTATTTTCACATTGCTGACCAAATGTAAAATACCATTGTAAAGTACAAACCCCTTTATCGCGAACATTTATGTATAAATCCACAATATGAGTTATTCTTTTAGCCAGTATCTGTTCAGGCTCATCCGTGTACATGCGCTGGAAGAATTCAGGATCTTGTATCATTTCAAGGACAAGTGAACACATCTCAGGCAGGTTCTTCTGTGCACATATATGAACAGCATTATATCTTGGGCCTTCCTAATAGACAAAACAAAATCAAATTATTTGAACGCATTTTCTTAAAGATGCCGGTTATGACTGCAACACTGTAAATATTGTTTCTCCCTGTTCCCACAGATAACTCAGCACAACAACTCTTATAGCAAGTTGTTAATATCTCTAGAAACATTCTTACTTCTGCAAGTCTGGGCCTACCACATCCTCATATTGGTCTAGATTACTTTGCATTAATACTTGACCTCTTGATAGTTAGTGTCATAGAGTGGTAACCCTAGCAACCAGCTACTTTCCCATTCTGGCAAATTACTTCAGAGAGTTTGTACCCGTGCATAGTAACATTTAGTTTGTTGAAACAATTTGGAGTATAATTTATTATACTTGATAAATTAAACTCACGTTTAACTACACAGAATGCAACATTGCTAATGCATGAAGTATTATACTTCTATTCCTCTGAATTGTTGCCTTGCATTACAGAGATCTAAAGGACAAAGAAATAGTTTGGCAGTTGATTTTGGGACTGAATTGTCATTTAAATATCTTTATATTAAAATGCAAATCTGAGCTTCAGATTCTGAGTTGGTTTCTTCCCCAACAAGAATTTGCTCACCAACTCCCAAAAAGTAATAGTTGGATTGTCCATATATATATATGTACAAGAGAGAATTAAAACTCAATTCATGATTTGAAGCATTTTCTGAAATGTTCATCTTGTAGGCTGTGCTGCATCTTCATTTTTTCTCATAAACTATTTGTTTTCTTTTGAGTGTCTTCTTTAAATTAATTACTTTTGACTGTCTAAATAGAATGTTTGATATCTTTCTTACATGAGACCAGTGCTGCCATAGATATACATTTTCTTGTGTAGTGTAGGGGGAGGGAGGCAAGGAAGATTCTCTTGCCATTCAACAGCTCCCCCCCCCGCCCCTTCCCCCCTTTTTCAATTACTTGTAGGATTATATGTACCTGTAGTATGGTAGGTGTATCTCCTGTACTGATCAAATATCTTGGATTACTCCAAACAAGTTCCTTAAATTTGTCCTTATCTTGGCTTATAATTGCTTTCCTGAGAGCCACATACTGCTGTGCCTTTGGGGAGCGGAATTCATTTGGACTATCTTGAGAAAGCTGTACATGAGGAAAAAGATGGAAATATACACTTAGTACTTCAACATAGATAAGTCAATGCCAGGAAGAAATAACATAAGAAAAGGCGATGTGACAAAAGGTTGAACAACAAGTGTGCTGAAGGAGACAAAAACCCAAGAATTATCTTTATTGGATATGTTACAGATATCTGTGATGAAGAACTATTCTTCACACCTGCACCCTCTCCGAGATACTCTGAAATACTAAGGCTCAATATAACATCATGGCCATGTAGACTAAGGCTCAATATAACATCATGGCCCTGCAAACTCAGACCATTTAACATCATAGCCATGCAGACTCATGCTCAAGATAACATCATGGCCATGCAGCTTACCTTTGGCAATGTAGCATTCTTTTCTTTACGCTCTATTTCCACTGATCGAGGCGTGCTCAAGTTTTCTCTGAGACCAGCAAAGGATTCAGCATCTTTGCGACTTCTAAAGACTTTGAAACGGGCTCCAGGGTTCTTTTTTAAAAGTTTCAAAGCTTCCTTCTGGTCCTCAAACATGTGACTGGCAGCTAATAACAACAATGAGCAGTATTAAAGTGGTGTCATATGTACAAAGATCTAAAGACCTATTCCTTATGTTATCAGAAAGTGACATGACATTGTAATTATATTAATGTACTCAGCCAATCCCTTCAGTTCTTATTGTCATAGAATGATGTTTGTACTTGACAGCACACTATAATAATTTGTATATAGGAATAGATTGAACCAGCTTTCACAGTCATTTTAGTAATTTTTTACACCGTTTGCATGACTAGTCAAGTCATGATTTCAAAATGGATAGGAAATGTCTTATTTATTTTTTTACATCATTGACATAACATGCAAAGTCTCTGGGCTGCAAACTTTCTGTACGTGTATGTTATGATTAGTCACTCCCTAATTAGCAGTCACTAATTGTAAAGATGTAAGAGGATGCTAATGTGTGATCAGTCGTAATCTTAGTGTTAGCAATCTTGGCTGATTTGGTTTCTGGAAACTGACAATGAAATCTGCAAAAGGTTAATAAATGTTACTCACCATGTAATGTTATACATCTCAAAGAATCAAACATATATAGTCATAAAGCTCATCAAATTGCAATGTGCTGAGATGTAATCATTCTACGATAAATTCACCAAACCTTGCCCTGTTTACCTCGACATCATCTTCTCAAAATGTAAGGGCAAGCAAAATCTGAAAAAACATAATCTGCTATATTTGTTTGTGATTTATATAGTGATTTATATAGCAGTCTGTTGTGCCATTGTGACTTGCACCACTCATTCCCAAGTCCTAGCTGTGGTTAGGTACAAACAATACAAGTCTGCATTGCAGTGGACCATGTTTTGGTATGTGACATGTTTTGAATCTTCTGCCTGAATCAAGTTCTGGTTAAAGAGTCACTAGGCAAATGTTATGTACACACTGACTGACTACAGTGAATATAGGGTAAGGCTGGTAGAGCTATTGTGTCTTATTTCTAGCTAACAAATTAAGAATGGTTGTTATGTACTATAAAACTTTCTATCAACTGTATCAAACCAGGTGATTGATCCTTTTCATAGGTAAATGTATATTTTGGGGTACTTTCTATTATTTAGTTTGCTTGTACAGTGTGACAGCCAATGCTGTGGTTGATGTAACCAAGGTTCTTAAAATACCAGAGGAGATCTAATTGTTATTCCAAGAATAGTAAACTACTCTCTAGCAGAAATAGTTTAACAATGTGTACTCTGTGGATTACCTTTGGATGGTGTTATAAACTCTGGGTCTGTGGTGTCACACTCTATCACAGGTATGCACACAACAAAGTATGAGTCACTCCCAGTTCTCTTTGGGGTTGATGTTTGGGGGCTGCTGTTGACCAGAACTTCTCTATTAGCTGCTTTACTCTCATCGGCTTTTGAGTTAGTAGACCATGTTTGATCTTGTTCACTGGTTGGAGAGTTCTCATTGGCAATGCCTCTTTCCTTAGATATAAATTCAATAAGTTTCTTTTCATAGATTGGTCGAGTGGATTTGACAATCGGTCCAATAGGAATCTGCGCTGCCAACAGCTGCTCGCGCAGAGATGAGTCATCAAGGCTGGCCACTTCTTTTTGTATATCGTCCATGATTAATTCTGTGCTGTTAATTGAGAAAACAAGATTCATATAAAAAGTATCTCAACAAATTTCTTGCACATTACACTGTTCCTATATGGCCAATATATACATACAGTAGTAGGCTTTGAAGTAAACTTTCTTCAGAGACATCATTTGCTTACCAGAAATAGAACTGCAATGCATTTAATATTTATTCTGATGTATTTATAATAGTCTATATTGAAGAACAGAACAGCTTCTATAAGAAAGTTACTGTTTGCAACCATTGGTAGACGTGTAATTCTTGTATGAATCAGTAGATGATTCAATTCAACACAAAGTTAGATCATTAAAGAATTTGATTTGGAATATGTCTGGTATGGAGTTCAAGGTGCCTGTTCAGGGCAATTTCTATGGATTAAATCTGGTTGTTCCTCGGAAAACCAGGTCTTACTCCTTGGTTTTCCATACAGAAACTTGGTTGTCCAAAGAAATGTAGCAAAAATAACGAATGACCAATATGTATACAGTAGGAGTCATGTGTAGGTTTGGTGAATAGAACACCAGCTTTGGGCTTTTAAAAGTTGCTTCCGGAATTTGGGGATATCTAGTTACAATGCAATCTGAATTTGATGCAAACAACTATGTAGTCATCCACTGGACAACCTCAAAAGCTCCAACCACAGACCACCATTAAATTTGCCATGATGTTCCATAGTCCCTAACAGACATCAATTTAAGTGGAGTGTTAGCTCAGTGGTTAACGCCGTTGCCTTTCAATCATAAGGTCCCCAGTTCGAGTCACTCCCAGATTAATGTATGTCGTCCAGTTACAGAGTTGTTGACAATTAACAATTCATAATCAT
>JAAAKB020173265.1:0-12032 GCA_010014835.2 Apostichopus leukothele | reverse complement strand
TTCTGTTACTGTTACTTGTCATTTAGCCTCTGAAGAAGATCCTGCTAGGATCGAAACGCCAGGCCAACTTACTTTTAAACATTCTCTTACACAGGCTCTCTAGTGGATAAGCAGTTTGCTTACAGTTTTATTTTAGTTTGATTTTTTTTTTCTTTCTGTGTGGCTCTTATCAGAGTTGACAGCTCTACTTTAGGGTATATGCACCAAGAGAGACTGAATATGACAAATGCGAATTTAACCGAACAATACCTCGGGGGAATCTTCAGCCGCACTGACAAACAAATTGTCTATCAGCAGCTTTGTACTGGCATATATGTTAATATATATCCCAAATTGCCAAAATCAGTTGATTATATCCAAAGAGCAATTTGTCAGTCTTAGCTGTTGACATCTGAGATTTACTTTAGTGGCAGTTGTTGTTGACTAGCTAATGTACGAGGTAAATATTAAGGCCTTGGTGCCCTTTCCCAATTTTGGGAAATTTAGACCTGAGGTGCGTGTACAAGTTTCGAAAGCCGAAAAATTGCTAATATCCATATCCTTAGCAAATTCACATATTTATAACTTGCCGTTCAAAATAGACAGAAATTGCGTTGCCCCTGTCCATCGTTAGTTTGAACCCTGTTACCTAGGTAACCGGATATTAAAAATACATGCTGCACATATCACAAATTAGCAAACACATGCTGTACCCACCGATCAGCCATAATGTTAGTCAGCTAGCTAGCTACTGTACCTAGCTCTCCTTGTTGATGAATGTTGACTGAGAAATACCTAGGTGTCCAGAGTACCTAGCCACAGTCTGCAGAGTACTAGGTTACCTGTATCCAGATATTAGCAAAACATGCTGCACATATCACAAATTAGCACACAGATGCTGTACTCACCGATCAGCCATAATGTTAGTCAGCTAGCTAGCTACTATAGCTAGCTCTCCTTGTTGATGAATGTTGACTGAGAAATACCTACTGAAGGTATCCAGAGTACCTAGGCACAGTCTACAGAGTACTAGGTTACCTAGGTATCCAGATATTAACAATACATGCTGCAAATATCACAAATAAGCACACACATGCTGTACTCACCGAGCGGCCATAATGTTAGTCAGCTAGTTAGCTAGCTAGCTCTCCTTGTTGATGAATGTTGACTGAGAAATACGTCACAGGGTCTGCAAGAGAGAAAAAATTCAAATAAACAATTAAAAAAAAAATCAAATACTGTGGATGTATCTTATTGACTACAGAGTCCACTGGAAAAGTTTTTTTTGTTTCCTCAATTATTTTAAATTTTTTTTCAAGTTTTTATTTTTTTAGTTACAGTAGAGGATGACTTTAATAGGCACAAATTTGATTTTGATATGTTGTATGTACTCAACACTGCTTTCAACCCTGCAGGTTGCATTTCTATACCACTTTTGATTTTTGAGTTTTCCCCCTTTAAACATCCGACGGTCATCCAACGAAGTGATTGGTTTACTTAGTCTAGCAAACAGACCCCCATTAGATCAGTTCCGCAGATACAGCAGAAAACTCCACAGAGGAGCAGAGATTTTTATGGCCTCAAATAACATCTTTCATAATGCTTCGTAAAAGTTTGTAACAAGAAACGGTATTGAACGTTATCCAAGTAATGCCCTGTTGTTTAGAACAACATGTTTTGGTTGACCTATTCGAAAAACAAAAACAAGTGGATTACGATCAAAAATTTAGACCTGCACTCAGGAGCCAAAATTCTATGAATTCATCATCAACTATAGCATTCCTGAGATTTAACATACCTTAAATCTAAATATGTATCTTGAAAAGACCATCAAAATCTTGTTTTCACCCCTTGGACTGTGACTCGTCAAGACTGAAAAATCTGCCGAACGCTATCTTATTTTCTTATCTCTCTGAAAGACTAATCGAGAACCCCCCCGAATGTTTGTAGGCCATCTACCGGTAAGCCTCGACGAGACTCCTTCGGTTTCAACGATAATTACAATAATATAAAGCACCTTTCAAAATTGTTGACACGCCGATCGTCCGTTGGCGATTATTATCGGTAGAAATATACGTTATTTTAAGATACAGTAGAGACCTTTTATTATGTACAGTACGGTAGTGTGTATTTTCACATGGTATGGGATTCCAATTTGGGTCAAATTCATGAGGTTGGAGTGCAAAGTCTGACATCAATGTCACTTACAAAGTTACTTTCAAAATAGAGCCTTTTTCCCCTCAGGTAAATGGCTTTCTTTGTATCTAGCCACCAAGTTAGGTGCAAAACGTGCGATATGTTGCGTTATCACCGTATCCACGTCATATAAGGTCTAAAAATACACATAAAATGAATCATTAGGACCCAAACACACGCATGCAACATGAACACCATATAAGTTTGAACTATCGTTAAAAATAATCACCTCGCATAATTTGTTTTGAAACAGCACGAATTAAGATTCTGCCCATAGCAAAAGTGTCATGTTGTATTCATGAATTTGTGAAAGATGTCACAATATTCATGTAAATTCTAAGAACGGCCGATTCAACTTAAAAATTGTTTACATAAATATTACAGTAGTAAAGAATAGGTCATGTGTTGCTTTCAAAGTCCTAGACTCTCACAAGTTTGTTTTGATTCTACTTTATGTATGTATGTTAATATGTCTGTTATAAATCATTATTATTTAATGTACAATTTCCAGTAAATGTGTTGATTTTTTTTTCCTTTTTCAAGCTTTATATCCCATTGAAACTATATCCAGAACATTTGTTTCAAATGGACTCTTGATGGAATGATAATAAAAAAAAATATTTAAAAAAAAAATTTGTTTCAAATGCAAGAACAGTGAACAGTACCTCGATACATTGCATGTGGCCACCCATGTTTTCCATTTTCCAGACATTTACTGTTGTGATTGCTATGAAATTTATTTATCTGTAAGTTCCTTAATTGCTATGTTAACTATGTTAACGAGATTTGACTGGCTTCAGTACAGGGTTATAGTTGCACACGATCAGTTTGAGTTGGATACATGAAGCAGGGCATACATAAAAACAAATCCTGTAATATATGTACTGTACTGCATTCATGTAATATGCTAATTTTAGAAAAAATAGCAGGTGTTATTCAAAGCACAATGACATACTGACATATAACCCTCTAGGATACTATCATTGAATGCTGATGTTGCATAATTTTTTTACTATTATTACTATTTCAAATTTTACTATATAAAAAAAATTTCACCACTTCAATATTTCAAAATTTTGCATTTATAAAGGGGTGCATGAAAATTGCTGACAATTGATGAGGTCTTGCTAACTGTCTGTAAAATGCCATCATGCTCGCTGTTTGTAAAAAGCCATCATCAAAGTTTAATACTAATAGGTTAAACACAGACCTATAGCAGTTGCACACAATCAGTTTGTGTTACAGTACAAATGGAACGGTGCATAATCGATCTCTGATATAAAGGCTGCACTCACTGTATACGTATACTGTATGGTGAACCCTTATTTGTGCTGAAATATATACAGATAATAGCAATTGTTGAGGCAAAATGATACATTTACTTTACAGTTCATGAATAAAAATACTGTAACCTTTACCTAAGTTACATCTTCATCATGTACAGTGAGCTGATATTGTACTTTGATGAAATATTTCAAATTTTGCATTTTTCAAAGTGAGATGAGATTTCAGCGGGAGATTTCAACGTGAGATGACCTTGCTAATAGTGTATTCATGCCATACGATATATTTGTTCCTGTAAGTCTACGAATATATACTTTGTGTTTGACACTCCGTACAAATATCTTAGACTGGTCAAAAAACAAAGTAAAGCAGATATTTTTATCGAGTTATGGCTATAATGTTTAACCAAACTTTGGAACGATAAATGTTATAAGACACAATATTGTAGGTTTCATAGAGGCACCATTCTTTTTTATTGGGAGGTAGGGGGAGGGGGGAAACCACCAGGTTTAAACCTTTGGGAGAGCAAGGGGAGGGCAGGGAAGGGCAGGGGGAGGGCAGGTGGAGGGAGTGGCAGGTGTGTACTCGGCCCAATGGCTATCTGATCACGTTTATAAATTCTTTTTGTCTTTTGAACATAAATGGGTAAAAGGCTAGAAATCTAGATACAAATAAGGTAGTAAATTAGTAATAATAATAATAATTTCATATTTTTATATAGCGCCTTTCCCAAAGGCTCGAAACGCTTCACAATATTACCCTGGTCAACGATAACCTGTCTAACATAGAGACAATCCCTCCACATGGCAGTAGCTAAACCGCTCCTAGCTGACAGTTTTATCTCACAGGTCCCCATGTATGTACACCTGGGTGAAGAGAGGCAATGGAGATAAAGTGCCTTGCCCGATGGACACAACGTAATGATCTGGCCAGGACTCAAACCTGCAATCCTTAGGTCACAAGTCCACTGCCTTGACCACTTGACCACAATGCTTCCTGTAAGTAGTTGTACAGTAATTACAATCTTGTTGTGCAGACTAGAATGCTACTGTAGTTACTTAAACATATCTTTTCTAAATTCTCTATTTTCCAATCAAGTACTGTAGTAGACAAGATCACTTTGGTTAAATATAAGAACAAAACTCCCCTTTTTTAAGGATGAATTTGGGAACAATACATTTGATACTTTGTTGATCATTAATACAACACTGCCATCTTTACATACTGTATTTCTATGGCACTTTTAATTTTTGAGAAATACGACCGTTCAAAATTAAGTGACGTTCATCAATTAATAAAGTGACTGGAGAATGAAGTCTAAGAAACACACACACAAATAGGTCATTTGCTCGGATGCAACACAAATCATAATGGGAAAATGAAATGACATGTAATTTACTGTACGATGTACGTCATTTTTACAAATTTGTCAAGGACAGATGGTGTTTTCATGTTATCTTACGGTGCTCTGCTGTTTATATGAAGTTAAAAGAACATTCGTTTGCGTTGATTAACATTTGACATTTAGGCCTGCACTGAGGAGCCAACATCATCATGATCACCTCTGAAGCCCTGACATAAAAATTCCTGAGATTTTAGCAAATTTATTTCAAGGTGAATAATAATATCTTGAAAAACATCAATATTACTTGTCCAATATAACTCAAGATATGGTTGATTGAATGGAACCTGGTCAAGCGAACACCTGATTCTTCTTTGCAGTGGATCACATTTAGGTGGTCTGTGGTGTTATAATGACAAATGATCTTCCAAAATGCTTCATTTATTATATAATCAAAATAAAATAAAACTGCTTATCCACTAAAGAGTCTGTGTAAGAGAATGTGTAAAAGTAAGTTGGCCTGACGTTATGATCCTAGCAGGATCTCCTTCAGAGTCCAAAAATATTATTATTTTTTTAATTAAAAAAAAAAAAAAAGCCTCTGAAGAAATGTTAATGTACATGTAAATGTTAATAAAACCTTATATAGCGCAATACGCGCGATGCATCTGTGCTCTTTACAAACAATCTAGAATATACAATGACATAAAACAGTAGATACATAAAACAGTAAAAACATATACCATATACAGATATATACAGGAATATGAGATCGAAAAACGATTAAAAGCACTGGTGAAGAGTAAAGCGATAAAACATCGTAGACAATCACAGGATTACAATCGCAGGGTTTGATCCGCATTTACACTACAATTGGGACCCCAAGTGTAGGTTCAATATCATGCATATTATGTAGACAGGGCCTAAGCATATCGCAAACTCACCAGTGCCTTCAGATCTTCCATGACCATAGTTCCCATAGCGACCAATTCATCAAATTGACCATGATGGACACCGAGTTTGATTGGTTCTTCCCTGGGTGATTTCTCGCTCTGGGTCTCATCTTCGGACTCTTCGGAATCTAATGGTTTGGAGGCGGGAGCTCCTGGGGGGTGGGGATTGGCAACAGACGAAGTTGTAGCATCAGATCCTCCCGAAGTCTTGTCAAAAAGAGGTTTGTCTCCGATGGGGAAGGTTAAAATAAAATGCCTGTAGTAAAAGTGGAAAAGTTGGTTAATTACTTTAAGGATTGGTTCGTTATGAGGGGTTTGGGGATGGCTTTCATCGCATATTATGATTTGATGGAAGTTTGGAGATGATGATGGCCCTTTCATTAAATCAGCAGTAAAGACAAATCAGTTGTCAAGACTAGACAATGATATGATTTAAACAAATGACATTTTGCAGAATAAGTTCAATTCCACGTTGCTAATTAATGTTAGAAATGTAAAAAAGAACCTTTCCATCTTTATCAAGATATTAAAGTTCAAACCACACCAATGACTTCAAATATGACAAATATGTTTACAGAACATTATTAGTATGAATGTAACTCTAAATTATTTTCTGGCATATTTGAAAATTTAGGAGAATTTTATTCAACCTTAGAGAGCTGGTATTTGCTTGCTTTTCAAATTTATTCAATTTTTTTAATACCTTTGTATACTTCTATGATATATATATATTTTGCAAAATGTGGATATAAATATATTCAAATTCAAATAAAATAAAATAAAAAAAATGTCAAGAAATTGATAACTACTGCAAAGATGCTACATAGGTAAAGTCCTAGCATGGATCTCCTTCAGAGTCTGTTACCAAGGTATAATTTTTTTAATACCTTTGTATATTTCTATTGTATATATATATATTTGCAAAATGTGGATATAAATATATTCAAATTCAAATAAAAAAATAATAAAATGTCAAGAAACTGATTTTCTACTTTAAAGATGCTACATAGGTAAAGTCCTAGCACAGATCTCCTTCAGAGTCTGTTACAGATGAAGATCTTGTTATGTTCAAACTGAGGACCTGAAACAAATTCAAATTTGTGGACTAAATGTGATGGCAATATAGCCTCTTTTACTCCGATTACGATGCGTGTTGAAAACTGGACGACAAAAACACTTTTAATCTACCTACCTATCTCCTGGTTTAGCCATACTTTTCTTCTTCTGCTGCTTGTTAGCCACGCCCCCTTTAGAACCAATCAGAGTGTTTCCTTTTGCGGGAGAAGGACTTTTCCCTGTTCCTTTCCCTGTTCAAAATGGGGTTAAACCAAGATAAAAATCAACCCTCTTTAATTTGTGTGACCGTTAATTAAAAAGAATTGTTGCGGTAACTTGTACATGAAATTAATGTAGTATTACATACCAAAGACTGAATAACATTTGTTTTTTATCAGAAAAAATATTCATAAACCTGTAAATGTTTTAAACAGTAACTTATTATTCACTTCTAAAGTACTGTGCCACAACCAAATTATACTGACACTCACAAATACAAAAATTGTTTAGCTGCTATTGTAAAAATGAATTATACAGTTAATTTGCTGCACAAAATATATACGCGAAATTTCTACATGAAGATGCACTATGTATAAGCAGTTTTTTGTATACATAATCTCAAATTGCTTCACAAAATTTAAACACTTAGTTAATCTGTTATAAGGTCATAAACAATAAATCATTTTATTTTCTACCGTAGGTGTTAAAAACACGTTTTGTTTTGTTTTGTGTAAGCTTCACTTCAGTAATCCTTGTAAGGACGACTTCAGTCTTTCAAACGTAACGCTTTTATTTTCGTGTCCCACACATTTCAGAATCATACCTCGACTCGTCGGTTTCTCTTCTGGAAACGGTTCACTCTTCTTAAATTGCTGCTGTAACGTCAGGCTACACTTGACGTCGTCGAGTTGGATACCGATCGGCTGGTAAACCTTCACGTTCAGGGAGTAATCGTAACGGGGCTCGTGTGTCCAGAGACCCATCTCCGCTGTGGGTGGCTTTGGAGCTGGAACTTCAACATAAACAGTTTTCGGTTCTTCATTGTCAGGTTCTTGGAAGGTGACCCTCTGTAAGATAAAACAGAAAATGATGGAAATCTTGGATTTCAAGTAAGATTTGACAATGCAGAGTGGGACCATGGGTAGAAGAAATGTACGAGGGGTGAAAAGTGGGATGGAGGAAGAAAAGTATGTGGGAGGGAAGAAGAAAAGTGGGATGGGGTGAAAGAAATGCAGGAGGGAGAAGTAAAGTAGGTAGGAACACTATGTGAGAGGGGAGAGAATGGTTACTAGTTGGAGAAAGGTAATAAGGAGGGAGAGAGAAATGTGGGAGAGGAGAGAATTGGAGCGCATGGGTGAAAGCTGCATGTGGGTGGTAGCATTTTCCTTTTTATAAATAAAGTAACTAAATCACCAACAATTTCGGAGATTTAATAAGACCAAAATCCAACTGAAGGGGGCATAAAGAAAATCTTAAAGGGGCTCCCTGTTTTGGGGGCACAGCACATTAAATGAAACTTGATACAGTGTTTCTTTCACTAATTACTTAGCATTCTCTTTCATAACAGACTTTCCTCAGTCAAAAGGTGAAATTTCTTCCAGTAGCGTGTAACTGTACGGCAAAATTCTCATTTTCGGCCGGGTCATAGAACAGTGGGTTTTTTTCATCCAAGAGCAATCTATGGTTTTCCCATCTGAAATGACTTTCTAAATTGGAAAGATTCCAAATTTGAGTTAAAATGTTGAATTGGAAGCCACCCGATGTATAAGTTGTAATCCATAAGCCCTGGCGGGTTTCTCCCACATTTGTGTTCGCTTAAGCATAGTAACAATAACTGCTGATTATTATTATTATTATTATTACGATTATTATTATTATTATTAAAATTCTTTCTACCTTTCCTCCTCCAGGAGTCCTCTGCTGGGACGCCTCTGTTTCGTCTTCTTTATCGTCACCATCTTCATCCTCTTGTGAGGAATCCTCAGAAAATTCTAACTCTTCATCCGACTGACAAAAATGGAGATAAAAATATTATACAAGTAAACAAACGACAGAAAACCAACTGGGAAGTTTTAAACAATGAAAAAGAACAAAGAACTTTATGGCTACAATGGGATTCAAACCAGTGACCACTGGGTTGCAAGAGGTCACTGGGTTAATATCATGTTATAGCCATAAGTTTCTTTGTTCTTTTCAAAAGAAGGAGAAAAAGTAAGAACGACGGATATTTTTGTTGAGAAGTAGATCTTTGACAAGATCCTCCTGTTATAAAATAGACAATCCTCAAACAGAACAGAAAAACGAATGGTGGCAGCATTAAATTGAACAATGAAAAGAAGGGGGACAAAAAAGGGGGGAAGTTACCCCTGGGTATGACTTTTAAACCATGGTATGTCCCAAACAATAACTTGGTTATGCTGAATATTTAGAACTAGTAGCAGAGGTGGAGTGGGGTTGGGGTATGTTCCCTGCAAGCATCTCTGCCAGATAGATTTAAGACATGGGGGAGGGGGAGAGAAGTTGCTCATTTATATTAAGCATAACCATTATATGCGGTCAAGACAGTGGTTGGACTAATTGCTTCTCATATAAAGATTTACACTGGGTGTGGGTGAATCATTAACAAGAATCGTCATTAGATAGTAAAAAGTTAGTAAAGATGATAATGTGATTAATTCTTCCTCAGAGACTGCTTGAGGTAAGTTGGCAATGGGGAGAGGGATGCTAGAAGGGTAAGGGGAAAGGGATGGGGAAGGGGAAAGAGATGGGGATGGGGAAGAGGCAAGGGATGAGGATGGGGAAAGGGATGGGGATGGGGAAGTGGATGGGGATGGGGAAGGGGAGAGAGGATTTGTTTGCTATATGACGATGGTTAGGCTTGCTTCTCTTTTAAAGTTACTTATTATGAAAGTAAAAAGTCAAGATACGTCTACATACCGAGCTGATTATTTGGAGTTCGTTGACTGAATTTGATTGGCTGAGGAGATCTTCTCGTTTCTCCTCCTCTCCCTCGTCCTCTGACGAGTCCGGCTCTTTATCTAACGAATCGATGTATGCTTGAAGATGCTCCATGCTGATAAATGGAAAAAACAGACAATTGTAATTTAATTTCTTGTTTTCATAAGAAAGTTTACAATGTAAATCCACCACCTTGTTCATAGTACATATTTCACTTGCAAAATGTACCATAATTAACGTCGAAAAAAAAGCCAAATTTGGAAATCATAAATAAGTTGAAACATAGTACCTATATCCATTTTATAAATGGACCTGTAAGTTTCATACTAGTGTTCTAGGACTCCATAGTCCAGCTTGCACTCTCCACTCAATTCAGTAGGTGACCAGTTTTAGTTTTTCTAGCATATCTGGAGGAAATGTACTGTTTCCTTATTTTCAATAATATAGCAGAAAAGAATAGCTCCACCAAAACTGGAGACGTATAGGCATAACAAAGAACTGATTGGTGGGGGGGGGGGGGCGAGAGAAAAAGTGAAAATAAATGTTAATTTTAATGATTATTTGGGGGGGCCCTTTGGAACTTGTGGGTGAAACGAACAGAAAACAAAAAACAAGAAACAATTTGCCCATAATTTTGGCGTGACTAGCTTGACAAGACGTATCATAAAAATATGGGAAGAAAATAAAAGTGACTGAACTGATATTCTTGATAATATGATGATGCAATGAAGTAATAAAAAATTCCTTCAGTGAAAGAAAGATAAAACGAGGAAAATCCTTCTGTGATTTTGCTACACTGTGCAGCCTGGTATGAATGTACATATGTACCATACCTGCTTGTTGTTGTATCATATGACCCTTGACCTATGACCAACAGACATATATGCAAATTTGGAAACAAGAAATAGATGATGTATCAATCTGAAAGCATGAAGTATATAACCTTGGCATGTGTTCCTTTTCAGTCTTTCACATATCAGCTAAAAAGCGGGGAAATATGTTACAATCTTGTGAAACGTTGTGAAATTTTACATCTGAGAGCTACATCTTGAAATTTTGTGAAATCGATGGTACTTTTACCCCAATTTGGTCTTTTGCTTGAAGTTGTCAATCAGGAATTTCCACCGCCTTCCATGTCCTCTTGCACTTGTAAGTTTCGAGAACAGTTTCTCCCACATCATAATACGTCTCTCTTTGGCCATGCGTCGAGCCTGCGGGATTAAAGTGAAAAAAAAAAAAAAAATTGTGAAAAACGGTTTATACATTTAGCTTAACTTTCACACGAAGGAGACAAACTTCAGATTGTGGTGTTTCTTTTTACGTATGAAATTAAATGTTCAGTAAAGATTAAGTATGGAATTCTTAAATGTTAGTGCCTGTCCTACACAAACGTTAGGTTCAATCTCCGCCAATGGCTCAGGTATAAATGCCATGGTCCTAGAGATCATTATATAATTAGGCGGGTCACCTGTACATCTGCATGTAATCAGCATAGATCTTGCTTTATTTCATCATAACAATTAAAAGGTGATTACCTGTGCATCTATCAGCTGTAATCTACCATCATGGTTATTGCTCACTGTGATAATCAGTATGAAACTTGCTATAGTTTTGCATTACACTATCAAGGTGATTACATACACAGCCATCTACCAGCTGCTATCCATGTACTATCTGTCACATTCAGTGTTTACTGCTGTAATCAGCATAGATCTTGCTATATTTCATCATAACAACTTAAAGGTGATTACCTGTGCATCTATTAACTGTAATCTTCTTACAGCTATATTCAACTGCTTGTGTTTACTATCATAATCAGAATGGAGCTTCTTTAACGCGGCGCTCTTCTCTTCCCAGGATGTCGAGTAGACCCTGACTAATCGAATCAATTCAGTGGCTGGAGTGTGGAGGTCTGTAGCACTAGAGATAGAGAGAGTGGGAATAAAAACATGTGGCTGTGACACGTGTATACTGTCATCATGAATATAATTATGATATTCCTGTAATTAAGACAAAAATATCCAACTGTCCTCAAAAATAAAAACAAACACACAGACACAAAAGAAGAAAGAAAAAAAGGAGTATATTGCAATGAAACCTTTACAATTGTTGTGTCCCTTCTTGAATGAAAGTTTGTATACAGTCCATACATATATATGTATAGATATATAGTTATATATTTAGTTATATATATATATATATATATATGTATATATTGTTATATATAGCTTTATATATATATATATATATATATATATAGTAAT
>JAAAKB020173154.1:0-12032 GCA_010014835.2 Apostichopus leukothele | reverse complement strand
TGGGTCTTTTTTAAAGGATTATTGTAACCTACAAAATTGAGAAATATAGCACCATTTTGCATCTAGGCATTCCTTAACTTCAAAAAAATCCCTTAGACCCCTCCCCCAGGACGGCGATCACTAGTAAGTAACATATCAATGAATAATGGGCCGGTCTAGGTGAAAAATGCCCGGGCCGGTTTTAAGACCCAGTCTACCCCTGCTTACGGCAAATGCTAGTCGTCTGTCGGACAACCTAAGCAGTGTTTTAGGTTGTCCGACGTGAGTTTTGTTCGTCTTGGACGCTCGGACGACCCTTAAATTTGAGCTTAAAAAAGAAAACCAAAGTATACCCGGTCGCGTTACACTATACATGATACTTATTTTTAAAAGAAAAGTCCCACAAGATAGGGCCAAGGCACGAAAACCAAACACCTTGATTCACTCTCAGCCACAGTCCCACTACATAGAGTCTGCAACCGTGTGATCATGACGATGTTACGTCAAATGTGTATCACAAGACTGTAGTATTACAAAGACCACTCGGAAAGGTAATATTTAAAAAAAACATGATGATATCCAATAAGCCGAGAATGATCACATGATCTTAACCAAGTCAACACTGTACAGTATCCGGATCCTTTACAAAACTATCGTTACAATGTCGGCTTGATCACATGATTATGAGTTGTGTCACAACAGGGCAGATCCATTCCTGTATACGGGGGTTATCGCTAGTACTTCAAATTTCCAATCAACTTTCGATATTCTTGAAATGGTGCGAAGTCATAAACACTATGCATCTCACATAAACATAGATAATAAGAACGGCTTCATGAAATATTATAATATCGAAAGTGTAGTTAAAGATGTCATGGTAGAAATAATCAAAATATAGAAAAATGTTCTTTATATTTAACGTGGGGGTACAATATGTGAAAAAAGTCAGTTATAAAAGTTATTCACAGTTTAACAAGAAAAATCTTACTTCTCCGATTAAGTCTGACCGTAGGTATAATTTTATCTAGTTGTACACCTCCCCTGCTGAAAATCTTTTTACGAGGGAAGAGGGGGAGTGGGTGGGTTTGTCATTCGTCCACGTAAATTCTTGTCCAAGAATTCTGCTTTCAACTCAATTGGACGTCAAAATGTACTCATATTGCCCGTATGTACCTTGTGGGCTAATGGAAGAGTCCAATGATGTAATTTGGCTCTTGTGATACTTGTGCACGCAGCTGCACATAGATGTAAGCGTGATATTCATTGTGTGCAAATCAACGAATGTTTTATAACTTAGTACAGCTTCCGGGTTCAGACTTTTGATTCGTTGCAACTGTTTCAACCCGAAAAGCAAGCATTCTTGCAACTGCTTAAAATAAAAGAAGATTTCTTCCGAAAAGTCTACAGCAAAACTGTAAGTATTTTCTCATGGAATTGTTTTTTGGTGTTTCTTCGTTACATTTTTCACTACTGCCACGTTGCGTCAAAGAAGGGTCACGTTAAAGGAAGTCAGCGTATATTCTTGCAGACAAAATCACATATATAGGAGCCATTTTGCTTTCTCATTGTGGTCTATACACGAGTAACCATTCCCGTTTTCATTCTGGTTATTGTATAGTAAATAATAGTATTATCCACCTTCAACATTAGATGAAATTATGATGGAAAAATTGCGGTAGGCGGTGCCAAGTTACTGTATGTGAGTGAACTATTCGCCATTCGCGAATGGGCTTTCTGAGACCCGATACTGTCTTCTTTAGAGGCTTCTCGATATATGTCCTTCGACTTACACTATATGTCTAGTGTACGGAAAGAGTGGAAGGGTAATCAACATTGACGACTTACACACGTGGCAAGACGTAAACAAAACCTGCATATTACCGTTTTGGCACGATAATCTTGTTAGAAAACCAAAAACAAATAGTAATTAAAAGTTCACGGCAAATTTAACGGCACTTAATCATTTAGGATGGATATTTAAAATATCTCTTGAGCAGTAGCGAACGTTATGTCCTCTAGGAAAATGCAGATTGCGACAAAATCGACTCTGCATATAGTTCATGCAGTAGTCACAACAAAAACCGCGTTAGAATACAGATTAATTTCTTCCTTAACTTTTGGTGAACTGTCTTATAAATTATATATGTTTTTTTTAAACGTTAAGCTGTCGTATATGTAGTGCATTGGTGATTTCGTGGTCTTTGTGCAATACAAGATAAGTTTGAACAGCAGACCCTTTGTTTACATTGCGCTTTCCAGCTCCAATGAGAATCATATTATGTTCGCATGTAGGCTACTTTTAAAGTTTACAATCGGACAGTTCTACGAAGCCTAAGCTTCCCGGTTATACATTCTGTTCTGACATCGACTCCACCATGCTTCACCTTACGATGTTTCAAATACTTTCAATTAATGTAAAAGAAGCTTCCTTTCACTGTAAAAGTGATCCGTGAATTTTATTTCAGCGATTTCGAAGAACGGTTTATGAACTGTAGTTGAGTGTGTATTATGTGCAATGGTATGCACATGCCAACTTGGCATGGTAGGCTGTTCGCGCTGTGTGCATTAGATTATAATAGGCAATTACCTGTGCGTGTACATGCGAGAGTGTATTTGTTGCGGAAATTGAGGTGCTTACTTCAAGTCGCTCGTTTTGACTATTTGCCCGCATTACGTCATTCACGAAAAGGATGCGTTCGAAAAAACGGTGCTTTAGGTGTGAAACTGGTGAATTTAAAACCAATTTCTACAAGAAGAAAACGTCGAATGGGGACAATTTCCACATGGTTAAGAGAAAAAATAAGAACTATGAGAACAATGTATACAAATCTTCCACCAGACAATTCCTTTAATAATGAGGTACAGTTGCGTCATAATTTGCTTCCTCAAGATTAACAGACTGAAAACTTCGTCATTTCTTCTATTTCCTCCTGTTCCTTCGGTCTCAGAAACTGATCACTTCACATGCAGTCAGTACCCAACGAGCGAGTTAATGAGCTCTTGTAGCCCCGTCCCCAAAATTTGGTCAGACGTATGAAATTTCGCGAAACTGCTTGAGACCTATCCCTCTGGTTTAGATGTTTGAATGATGCAAAAGAAGGCGTCGCTAGCCACTATGACGCGGTAAGTTGAATCTCACAAAATTTATTTTTCGTAATAAAACAGTAAACATTTCTATTTTTGTCGTACTTTCTGATAAATTCCTATTGAATTTGGCGCCTTTTTCATGGCTCCAAAAAAATGCAATTAAATTTGCCGTGAACTTGACTTCGTTACAGGAGAAATATGCACATTCTCTATTGGAAATGCACTAGTGTTGTCAGCTATCAACGTTTTAACGTACGGTAAAATACCGCGTTATGTAATAATGATGTAAGGACTTTGTATTAGCTCTGCGTTTATATGTAGTGATGTAGGCTATACTGCTTTCGCTCGTGGAAAAACCAATGTTAATCTACATAGCCTAGAGTTTATGTACACACGTCATAGTCATTATATTAATATAGCCCTGTGAATATGAGCAGAAAATGCTCATTTTCTTTCAACATATTATGCAAGCTCCAAAGATGAAGTCTGGCCTAGGAAAAAATTCCTCACACTTACCAGGGCAAAATACCACTCTTTTCCATGGTAAACTGTGGTACATTACCACAATTTGACTGGGGTATTTTGATCCTCTGGATGCGGTTTACCACAGTTTTACCATAATACCATACCACAATTTTACCATGGTTTTTATTACTTTCCTATCTCAAATTTACACTATGTGTACTACGGCATTACCATAGTTTCACCCTAATTAACCACAATTTTACCCTATAGCTGTACCAAAGTTTTACCCTAATTGTACCATGGTTTTACCCTAATTGTACCACAGTTTTACCCTAAATTTACCAGAGTTGTAATCCAATTGCACAACAGTTTTCCCTACTTGTCTTAATTATAATCAGTTCACCACAAATTACCTTAAATTGTACCCATTGGTGGAATGTATCATCATTGGGCTAGTTGAAACGTACAAACAAAGCAACTCATACTGTATGTCATGATGTCGTATGTATGCATTATGGCATACTATTATATATGCACCAGATTTGGTTAATATGATGCAGTCAAAACATGCATGACAACAATATAATGTTAAATAGTTTTACAGTATATGGTATGTACAGTTTTTGTAAAGTAAAATAAGTATGTACCATAAATTTATTCTTTAGGGCTACTGTGGCAAATTTACCATGTTTTACCCCACTGTAACCATAGTTTACTGCTGTAAGACCAGGGTACATTTGTTTGCTGGGAGCATATATAAATCTTTTCTTATACATTATATAGGGTGATATATTATGGTATTCATGTACTTTTAACTGTTCGACCAAACTTTTTTACCATTCTTGGACTTGCCTTTAATTTCAAAATTCCGTCCAACTGCTTTACCTTAAGTCGTTTCATAGTGTTTAAAAGCTATGATTTGTTGTCTTGTTTATATTTTCCAACAGTTTTATGCCTCAAATTTTTATGTAATATGAACGGGAAATAACGAGACCAAAACAAAATGTGTTGTCATTATCAAAAACGTTCTCTGACCAAAAGTCCCTCAAAGCTGACCTCATCGTGGTGACAGAGTGGCAACCACTGTCTTTTCAGTGGGTGAACTAGAGCTTTGTATGGCCATTTTTAAGCCAAAATGCCCTCTCAGGTGTCATTTTCATTGCCTGTTGTATAACCTGCATGTTTCCACAAACTATGTATGCTTGAAAATATACCAGTAAATAGGCCTCTGTCTCGATACCATTAATGCTCCAGCATGGGCTGATTACTAACAACCCCATGTGCAATTTCAGGAGGGTGAATATGAAGGGGCACTGGCAGGGTTTGTACTCTTTGCAGTTGCAGGGCTTGTACTTGGAAAAGCACCAGCATGGGTTCATCTTCATGAGAGTCTCTAAATAAAATTATTGCTGTTGATAAATGCAAACCAGTGCTGAGTGCCTGATTTCAGCGAGTAAAACTAAAAGTAGCGATTGTTACGATATGGCATTGCTTGCATGTATTGTTATGTGTGGATGTACTAAATCGATGTACTGGCAGTGAGTATTTCATGAAATACAGGCGTCCATACATGTCCCTATCCACATAGAAAAGTCATTTCACTGCCATGAATAGTACCTCGTATCATTCGATATAAGCATGGAGTTCCATGATATAAGAAATTCAATTGCATTAGTCTTATCACGCTATAATTAGTTACAGCATTTCGCGCAATACTTACCAACGTGGAACGGGACAGTCATCACTTTACTCGTAACCTGTATTCGTAACCTGTATTCGTGTGCGTATTTATTTGCCGTGAACTTGACTTCTTTACAGGATGATTTGAAGAGAAATGGACACTAATTCGTGGTAAAGGAGTTTTTCAGGGAATATACTAGTTTTCAAGATTGGAAATTATGATATTCATCTCAAAAAAACAATTTTTCTAAACAGTTTGAAAGTGGTTAATTTATGTTCGGAAAATACGGCCGAAATTCCATTTCCAATCCTTTTTTGTGTCTTTGTCAATAACGATTGGATTAAACACCTTACCTTCATCAACTTAACTATTAATCAACTATTACCAGACATATAAATTGGTTAATGACTGGGAAATTGACTATTCGAAAATGATAAGTTTTACGTACCTCATTAAATATTAATGAGGAGTGAAGTCAAGAAACCCCGTGCATATTCTACAAGAAAAAAAAGCATTTTTCGCAGTGCTGGGGACTGACTGCAATGTATCGATTTACCCTTGTAGTAGAGAAGCACAACGTTAGTCTACGCAAGACTAGTCTATCTGCCTGAGGCTTAAGTGTTACCGTTAGTGACTAGTCTTACGGAGATCAACTTTGCGAAAATTTTGGACAGAACTGTAGTGTACAGCATTGTTACGAATGCAGGATTCTGCATCTGGGACGCAATTTTTAAGCCAGGGACGCAAAACCTTCAAATTGCTTCCGTCCGGCAAACATTTTTGGGGAAACAAACCCCAAGTACACACACTCACAGCTAGGCCTGTGAAAAACATAACAATTTTTGGAATTGATATCTTTCTTTCTTTTCAAAAAACCACAACTCCTTCTCGAAAGAACCAAATTCTAACCATTTGTACAGATGATTGAATTTGTTTGAAAACAAATATATCATAACAATCAACTGCAAGTACAGAGTTAACAACATTTTTATTACAGAGATTTTCATGCTAAAATAGTCAATGGTGGTTTCCAAACTTCCTGTGAATTCTAGCATCAGCAGTGCTCAAAGAACACAAAGGATGTTGTTTTCGTGGCATCTATTTGTAACCATGGTAAATAGTCTACGGCAAACTTGCCGCTTCAGAATTTGACAATAATGTCGTACTTGAATACTAGTTACAGCTTTCATCATTTGATTTTTTTGTGCACATTATAGACATATCGCTATAGGCTGCCGTTGCGCACAAGCCAATGCTTGTCAGGGGTCATTATAACTAAGTATTGTGCGTTCCTGTCGAGGTATTTTAAAGTACATGTTTTCATGGAGGACTGTAGGGACGAAAGTTTTTCTGAACTTGAAAAATCCTGGTAACAATAATAGGAGTAGAGTTATAGACATTTTATGTGGTGTATGACACTGTTCATGATTAATCATGTTGGGTTGCGGGAATTCTCTGGTAGTGATATATGATTTCTGTAATAGTTTCCGATCATTTCCAGAAACAGAGGGTAAGCCTCCCCAGGGTATACAACATGTACATTGCAGCAACATAAACGAACATGCGGTATGCCCATATGCACAGTATAGCACTGCATATACGCTTTACTCCAGCTAGCTTGTCATATGTGCGTGCGGCCGTGAGGTGAACTTTTATAATTATTTTCACCATTAGTCTAAGCCTACTTTAACATTTTTGTAAAGCCCATTTGAGCCTTTTTCTTGGAAATTGCGCTATATCAAATGTCAATTTTATTATTTATTATGATTATAACTGTGTCGCTATTTGATCAGTACTCCGTACATACATGTGGATAAAGTCTCATATACTACTTGTACGTACAACCGTAAGGTAAAATTGTGGGTTCGTTAACACAATGTGTGAAAGAAAAAAATGTTTCGTGTCAGAATACCAATACACTTAAAGAGGGGATGAAATGGTGGGTTTTCATGTCTTAGAATGCTTAATCTACATTACTACAACACCACCAATGCACAACATCCCGTAAATGCAGCTGCAGACGCCAGAAATTCGCTGTCGAAGTATTTCATAGAAACCTCCCGAGCAGACACTCGTGAATAAACTCAAAGCTACCCACCGCAGTTCATATGACGTCAATAAAGGGACCATTTCAGCCAAAGCCGACTCCACGATTTATACTGTAACAGCGTCATACAGTTTACTAGTACGTACAATTAACTACAACACACTCTCCTTATCAACTGAAAAAGTCTTCTCCCGAATTTTCCGATTCCGAGGAAATGGGCCTTCACCTCTCAGAACATTCGTAAAACTATTTTCTTGAAGAAGAAAAGGAGGAAATAGATTTCGAGGTTAATGAATGTATCGGTTTTTTTGCTTTTTCAATTTGTGCCCCTTGCAGAAAAATTGTAAAACGATCCCGATGGCCGAGACGAGTCGCTGCCGATGGAAGCCCCCCGAACAGAACGGTTGCACGATCCTGAACCGAAACTGGTCGGTTGAGCATAAACAAAACACAGTTATTAAGACTATAATATGATTTAAATTTACTCGAATGTCGATGATCTTGCTACTTAACTTCGTAGCAAAGCTTCTAGAATTGTGTTACTTACAGTGCAAGGAATTTTTGACATTCTTTAAATTGCAAGTGCGACCCTATAATACTACCGTAGTAGTAACATTGGTCTAGACCTAACTAATAGACGTTGTATAACAGGCTAGCCTGTGTTAGTTGTATCATCCAACTGTAACGTTAAAATCATAACACACGCCAGTTTTACCAAAAAGAAAAATTGCAGATCTTGTATTGATTGTTCAAATTCCAACTGGCTTTAAGTTTTGTGCAAATGCCAGGTAACCAATAAAAAAAAATTTGCTGCATCAAGGAGGCCTAGACTGTTGTCATAACAAGTAATTTGGCAATAGTATAGGCCCACAGGCACTCGTAACGTTGCCTGTGTGTAGTGTTTTGAAAGAATCGTGTCAAAATTCTTCGACTTTTGTCATCTTTTGGAAAAGCGTGCAGGTGAAATCCGTCTTTATTTGTGTGGAGCAACCTGCAACCACATATCGGCTAGGCATAATTAACAGTTACGAGATAAGTTTACGTAAAAACAAAACTCCAAACACCTAATCTCAACTACTACAGAGCACTGCAACAGTGTAATTTTGTGTGTTCTCAGACGTTTCTAAAAGTAACCATAGCGTCCCGGAAGTGCACTGGGTTCCTCGACTGACGTCACGCCGTATTACCAACAATTTTTAGAAAGATTTTATTACCACCGAATTTTTGATCGTTTATTCCTCGAGAATGCGAGCTTCGTTTGACACAAATTGGGTATCTTTGGAAAGCTATGAGTGCATAGTAAACGATAATTTATATAAATCTGTCCATTCCACCCCTCTTTAAGGTAGCCAAACAATTCCTTAATGTTTTCTTAAGGAATTTCCTACATGCCATCAGTCGTAATTCGCAACATATACAACAATTTAAGGAGTTTTGAGAAAAGTTTGCTGCTGAGTGTTAAGATTTTCACTCTACACCAGTTGCGTTTGGAAGATAGCTAGCTAGATGCTCTTTCAACCTTAAATTTTCATTGCGTAAAAGATCGCTTTGATTTAGACAGTGTAATGGAGTAATAGCGATATTTTCGCACACCACTCTGCAGATCAAAGACAGGATAAATAATTTGGAAAATGTACGAAGTCGTGCTAATCGAGTAGCGGTTCAAAGTAGCAGTGAGGTACTTATAGGCTTAGGACCGGCGAACACCTAGCTACTGTATAGTATATTGCTAGTGTAAGAGGAACCCTAATATAACCAAGCTATCTACGTAGGCCTTTTGATTGAGACACTACAGTAGGCCTAGCTGCTTATTTACGATTCTGCGACATGTTTTACTTTGTTCATCACTTACTTTTAGGGTGAAAATAACACAATTTTCCAATGTGCAATTACGTAGCACCATGTATCTGCATAAGTGCCTAAACTTTGTTCATTGAAAGTATTGATCTGCACTATGGAGATTTGAACAGCAGTCATAGTGGCGAGTGAATTTGGGTTTTTGGCGAGTAGATTTTAAGGTTGCCAAATAGCGATTACTTTTCAAAATATTTCAGTGTTAGGGCATGAAAACCTTTAAAACATGATTTCTCATAGCATAAATCTACTTTTCATACATGGTATATGGATTTACTATATTGAGTACAAGAATCCTGTAGCTTGTGAGGTCAAATCTCATTTGAGGTCACCAGAGGTCAAACTCTGAAAACCCTTTTACATGATATTAAACGATGGGAATCGTTGATACTTCTGGATGCATCAAATTGAGTACAAGACCCAAATTGTTTTTGGCGGAGGTGTTTATTACCACGTACAGTAGACTGACCTGTGTTAACCATGCCATAGTGTAATTGCATCGACATATTTATATATTCTTCTTTTGTTTGGTCGTAAGATATGGAAAAATAACATGGTAGGTTATTAATTGCTTAATTTCACCCTGTGAATTTTTTGTGCCATCACATGACCATCATAAACAAACGTAAGGGACATTATTCTTTCGTTTGATGACATTTCATGACAATCGAAGTGGTTCTACTAGCCAGCAGGCAGCGGTATTCCGGCAGCGTCCACATCGAACCGATGCAAAAGTACGATACTAAACAAGGCAATAAGAAAAATGATTTACTCCCATTAATTGCTTAATTTAACGCCGTGAAAATGTTTGTGCCATCAAATGACCATCATAAATGTATGTATAGGACATTATTCTTTCGTTTTTATGACATTTCATGACAATCGAAGTGGTTCTACTATCAGCAAGGGTGTATTTCGGAAATAAAAGAGGAAAAAAAGGAAGGAATAAAAATAATAATAACTCCCATGAAATGTATAATGCTTAAATGAGCTTAAACTGTACTTAAATTCACCATATGGCTTCCACTCATATATATATATATATAGGATATGGCTACCATCAGCATATACTAGCGTACTTTTATATCTTCAATTACCCGTGTAAAGAAGGGAACAAAGCAGAGCTTTTATAAAGTAACGTAAAGTCCTAGATTTCCCCTACAAAGTGACTTTACCAAATAAAAATTTTCTAATTTGAAAGTGTAAATTTCTAAAACATGGGATCTTAATTTAAGAATGTTAAGATGCAACTTACAAGGCCTGGGAAGTGCCATTTTCTGTAATTTAGGAGGCATTTTTGGCAACAACAAAAAAAACTTTCCTATTTTGGTGCTCCGATTATAGATAATGTCATGATGGTCCCCTTTGGGAAATGGCTCACGTACTACAAACTTCTTTAAAATAAGGCCTTAGTATATACGCAAACCAATGCACTATGTAACATTTGAACAATAAATTATGTTTCTCGATGTTCCTGAACTGCCCCTCCCCCTCCCAATGGATTCTACCCAGGCTACGGCCCTGAAGTATCATTATTTTGTAGGGTTTGTTGATGTTCCGGTTAAAGTGAATGTGCCCAGATACCCAAGTGTACTTTTAAATGTACTTATGATACCATATGTGTGCATGTTATGGACATCTATATAACAAAATGATTTCATTCTTGTTTACAAAATTTAAGTATGTTTCCGTATTGAGTTTAAGTGTCAATTTATTGATCATGATAAAGCAGGAATGAAGATCGATATTACAAAGGTGACATTTTCATTGGCCTATCTGGGTCACAAACATCTACAATTATATTGTTCTTTCCCAAATCGTACCGGTTTCTGGCCCCGCACCGTTCTCACATATTGATAAATTCCAACGCCACTGATTAGTGTCGCATCAATCCAATATTTTCTTATTTGAATAGTGAAAAATAGTGAATGAGAAATTGAGTACCCTAATAGCTCCTGAATAAGCATATTCTCTGTTCTGTACTGGTTAAACCCTTATTTGGCAAAGATCATAGTATATTCAATTTTAAATGTAACAAATTGTTTATTTGTTTACAGAAGATTGATAATGACAACATTTTGAAGCTGAGTCAAATCGGTATATTCACCGACCATCAGAATATGCTTGTTTTAAGAGAAAAACAAGGAAACACTTGATATGGAACATACATTACAATTGGTACGAGGAGCAGCTGGATGGCTTGAAGGAAACCCCAGACAAATGTCAGTGTCGAATAAGAAAGGTACAGTTTCGCTCGAGATAATTTGCATATTATTATGTTAAATATATATAGGCACTTATTCGCATCTTATACATCAGAAATGCATACAGTTGATAAAATGTTAAATGTGTCCCAAAGTTTGGAACGTCCCATACGTAGTCAGTAGATTGCGAAGATGGGAAATTGATCATAGTTTTGCTACTATATGGTTATAATGCATATGCATACATACAAGACATTCAAGCCACTTCAGCTCCCTTTAGTTCAATGCATGTTTACCAGTAGTTTATAGTGAGTCATGTTTCCTTGCTTCGAACGAACAGAAATTGTGTTCAAATAACGTACACTATGTTTAGAGGGCATCTTACTTCTCTTTTCAAGATGCAGTTAGTAATGCTGTTCCCCTGTGCCTTCCAAACAACTACACTTGGGATTCCGACACAAATAAGATTTCTGTTGACAAGACGAAGCCACGGAAAACACTTACAGTGTGTACGGAAGGGTTGGAGTTGCTACAGAGTCTTAAAGATCAACTGCTTGTGGTGTTGTGTATTGCTGGTCCAGCAAGATCCGGAAAATCATTTTTCGCATCTCAACTTCAAGAAGATGTTACCTTCGATGTAGGTCACGGCGCCGGGTCTCACACTACAGGGATATGGATTGGTGTTGGAGCAAGACCGATCCGTATTGGAAATGAT
>JAAAKB020173044.1:0-12036 GCA_010014835.2 Apostichopus leukothele | reverse complement strand
GTGTAATGGTATCTACCATGAAGACCTAGCTCGAGTGATGTTTCGTCAAGGTTGTACTTTTCGATCGACGGAACACATTCCACCGTTGTCTGTAAAATGATGTAAAGAAAATGTAAAGAAATTAAATGCCAATAATATCATTCTCCCTACAGCAAATACTTCAACAACGTATTTCTTTATTTTTAGGTTATAATGTTACTTAGATAGTGATTTATGGTGTGAAATTATAAATTATCCCCTGCCATAAAAGTTGCTCAAAATTCAAAATACTGTCTGACAAATGTAGAGCAAGTGAGTTAAATTTGTCCAAGAATTAAGTGAGAACCAGAAAAGATTTGTAAAATTCCCTTCAGGGTATCAACCATGTCATTCACTGGGAAGGATTTTACAGTATAGAATTTTAAACCAACATGCTTCAATATCCAGAAAGAACAGTCTTCCTTTGTGGTAATGTAGACACAGTTTCCAACTTTGAGCTAGTAAATCCCTTTAAATAGTTGTTCAGCATTATATGACATTGTTTATATACTGTGAAATATTTTTGAGAGTTTTCCAGCATTTGAGATAACCTGTTGACCCCTTAAGCCAGTTTGCACCATTTGAGATAACCCGTTGACCCCTTAAAGGATCTGAAGGAGAAACCCTATATAGGAGGTTTAAGTGCACGTTTAAAAGCAAGAGTATGAACTCTCTGAAGCAGATTTCATTACCTGGATGCCAGGTCTGTTTTGTTGGAGACCTATAGAGCCCCATCACAGAACTAAACTGAACTGAATTTGACCAAATTATGTTCACCGAAGAGAATCATAGCATTGGAGACTTCACAGATGAATTGCATCTTTAAATTTGGAGTAATCATGTTTAAAAGGTTTTCAGACTTTGATGCCTGTTGACCTCATGTGACCTTTGACCTCCACCCAATTTCAATAGGATTATTGCACTCACCAAGCTGGATCTACATACTAAGTTTGAAGTTCATGGAAGATAAACTTCTTTTGTTATCTTGTTTACAAGATTTTCAGACTTCCATTTAAATGTTGACGGCATATGACCTTTTGACCTCCACCAATTTCGATAGGGTTTTTGTACCCAACAAGCTGAATCTGTATGCCACATATCAAGTTCAACAAAGATGTACCTTTTGAGTAATCGTGTTCTTGTACTCAATAGGACGGATCCACATACCTAGTATGAAGTTAATCCACCATTAACTTTTTTGAGTTACCATGTTTACAAGCAAGTGTCACATACATACATACACACACACACCCCATTAGAATAATTTTGCCTCCGAAAAGGAATAAAAAATAATGGTTTGAACTTTTTATACAGATATTACTCAGTAGAGGCATAAAACAGATCCAGATAGTCCCAGTTATAAATGGTTGAGACAAAAGTTAAAAACTAAACCATAATTCCTAAACTACTGCAATGGTTTATTCTTCGTTTTGCCTGTTTGTGAAACCAGAGGAACCTCTAAACTCATTCATAATTCTGCTGCTGATTTCACCACACAGCTGCTGTTTGTTTGACTGAATTTTAATTGTTTCAATTCTCAACTGTAAGTGCTTTGAGATTTAATAATTATAAATATATAAATTTATTATTATTATTAGAGATTTTGAAATGCGCAATTTGCGCGAAAGTGAAACTTACTTTAATTTCTACGGATCGTTCAGAGATAACTTGCATAGCTTCCCTGGGTTGAGGTACTGTGAAAGCGGGCTTACCAGGCTGTGCAGAGAAAAAAATGTTGGCAAACTTTTCTTCATCTTCAATATCAAATCAACCTGTTACACTTTAAGTACCTACTAAAAGGTTAGAAACTTTCCTACATAAACAAAATGTTAAAATTACTGCATGTATGTATTAAGACCTAGCTTGCATTAACATATTCAAGAATGAAGGCAGATTTGGTATTCTTATTTAAATTTAATTGGGCTACTTACGAGTATTTTTTGGATATTTATGATTTCAAAAGAGAACAATCCACTTTTATTTTCATTGTTACAGGTCGATTAATGTGTTTATAATGAAAACACTACTACAGGTGAGTTTCATTACTAGGTTCTGACACACTTTTCCTTGCAAGAAAAAAAAATCAAATTTGCATGACTTTTTCCATGACAAAAGTAAAATATTCCATGACCTTTTCAAGGAACTCGTCTGTACGTTTGCTTTCGGCAAAGTTGAGGAAGAAATATAATACAAAAAATACAAAGACTCTCAGGTAGAAACAATTAAAGAAAATTATTCAATTTTCCATAACTCTGGGATATTTTTATATATTATTTTATACCTTTTTTGGGCTAGGAAAATTGATTTTCAGATTCCATGATTTTCCAGGTCTTTTCGTGACTGTGGGAAGCATGCCTAATACACATGGTTAATAAAAAGCTAAGCGAGCCATGAGTCAGTTTGATATCGTAGATAAATTGATGCAAAGTATATATAACATTCTTATAAACAGGAGGATACATGCACACAGATTCTACATAGACATAAATTTATGAAAAAAATTGGCTTTGATAAAGTAGATTAAAGCATTTCAAAATGATACTCACTTTGAAGATGCCTGCCTTGTGCCAGGCGATCTTAGCCAATGTGTTTCCAAGGCTCTTTACGTGATCCATTCCCAAGGAAGTGATGCCGGTCACGACCGGCTGCTGTATGAAGTTCGTATAGTCGTATTCACCGCCACAACCAACTTCCAGGATTAACACGTCGACCTTTTCAGTAGCAAATGGATCAAAGTTTGTCAAGAGGTATGTTTTACAAGCCCAATGGTTGAATGCTCAATGAAACCATTTAGTTGTATAGAAAAATTCCAAATTTGAAAACTTATCTAGGCAAAAATATCCATATACCTTAGAAATGATGTTGTTGCCTTGAGTCGCCTCCAAATCATGAAATATTGGATTACATATATATGTGTACTACATTTGTCACATGTAGTATTGACAAAAGTAGAGAGGGATTTGATAGGGGAGGGGGTAGGAGCTGGGCAGTGGGGGGAGGGACGGATGGGACACCATACTGTTTCGATGTTACCTCAGTTTGATGATAAGAAAACGAATGGAGAATATATCAATTAGCTAAGCGACCTGAAAAATGCATTAGAATGTTTACTGTCGGTTTAAACCATAAATGTTCACGTCGGTTTAAACCATTCCGAGTATGACGGCAATGCATCGAATGTTGTCCGTTATGTTTATACAGTACCTCTTCCTGGAGACAGATGAACAGCCCCATTACTGCAACCATTCTGTTATAAGCTGGCATTTCCCCTTCGAACGCATCTTTGGATCCGTCGAGCAGACGGAAAACCCTATCAAAGAAATCGCAGAAGGTCTTCTGATCTACGGGTTTCCCGTCGATCCGAATCCGTTCGCGTACTTCAATCAAGTGAGGTGAACTGTCGTGTTATAAAAAAAAAAGCGGAGAAAACTAAACATGGACTAACAGACAAAACAAAATCATTAACAATTCAAACGGTTCCCATAGAAATAGTACAACAGAAATTACAGGAAGTATATTTATAAGCATGCATTAAAACATTGAAAGTTCTCCCACTCCGAAAAATGATTTGTGACTCACATGAGCAGACCTGTTTTCAGTCCATAGTTTTGAAGAATTTTTTCGCAGAAGGCGCAGACGGACCCTTTCCCTTTGGTACCTGCCACGTGGATAATCGATACACTGTTTATGTCTTCCATCTGTGAGCAAATTTATGTAATAACAACATGAAAAAAAGAAAGGTGCTGAAATTTTTGAAACTTGACATAAAATGTCTGGAAATGAAGAAAAAATGTTTTGCATGAAATAATTTTTACTTCTTCAGATATAAATAGAGCCACTGAAGGAAAAGTTTTTGTTATAAAATGAACAACTGTTCACAGAAGGGATATTTTTTTATTTGGACCAAATATTTGTTAACACATTCACCGATTCTGCTTTTAACTCACCGTGATGCCACATCGCTCCAGAAACTGTTGCATTGATTTCACACAATGAGGGCCGACCATACGACTCACAATAGCTCCCTCAACTTTTCGAAGTTTCTCAAGTTCTTCCGAGGGGCTCTGCAGCTTGTTCAACTTTTTGACAGTTTCCTTTGGGAGGGAGAGAATACAACATTTGATTTATGCTGAGATGAGTAAAATTATTTTGGAAGATGTAGAATAATATCTCTTTGTATCAATGCAGCTTTATTTGTGTAGATTTTGCTATATGTTCTATACTATTTGATCAGTGCTAAAATTAGCCGACGAACACCAACAGAAACTTGCCATCTATGCCCCAAGCAGGTGAAAACTGCTGTTAAATATAACCCCTTAACCAATGGCAACAACTGCCATGCCCCTTTAGGTAAGTAACCTTACAGTAGGTGCCCTCACAATGATCTCGATAATTACGCTTCAACTTATTCATTGGACATCTGGGAATATGCTACATATCAAACGTATGGAAGAAATGAGCGACAGGTTCCTGTTTTTCTGTAAGATTTGTTATATGTTCTCTCCAAACCTTGAAAAATCATATATTGAACAAGCTGGACAAGAAAATCAAAAGTTATTCTTATTTTGGCTGCCAACTAAAATTGAAATCTTCACATATATGGTACTGAATAAAATTGAAAAACAAAATCTTACCAGAGGAAAAATTGTGAGGATATCTATTAAGCTTCAAAGCACTGATCTTAGAGGCATGCAAAGTTCTGTTAATGGATGTACATATGCAGTACATCTACCACATTTGTATATTAAGTCATGGCAAAAGCTATTAAATATCTATGTAATTACATGGTGAAGCTAGAGATTACAAGCTAAAATACAGCAATACATACATAGTATAAATTGTAAAATAGTTTAAATGAACCCAAGTTGTTAATTCAAAGTGGTAAATTGAATTAAGTAATTATAATAAACAACTGCTTTAACCTGCATATTTCTATAAAGGCCTTTTGATACAAAATTCAATTGAAACAAAACGTTATTATAGTTGTACATATACTGTTACTCTGACAAAAACAAACCTGATATCTTTTCTTTAATTTTGACATGTCTGGGGTGTTTATGCCAGGTTCTGCAGCCATGGTGAATTGACGATGTCGGGTGATGTGTAGAGCTATCAATCTTCTGCTATAGATGCAAGCTGAATATTGTTGTACAAGACCAAGAAATCTCTTCATGAGATAAACAAGTCATTGAACACCAACTTAAAGAAGAAAAAAAAACATATTTTAAATTCATCATCATTCTGACCAAAATATGAGCTACTAATTCTAGGTTAATTTGTAACACCAGTTAGTTGTGCAAATTTTGGGATAAAATCATTCAAAAAGGAGGTAATTATCCTACTTATGAAAAGTATGCAGTAGTTAGTGAGGGAATTATTTACTGTTTACCTCAAATAACCAAAGAGTATTAATGCATCAATTTCACAGCACAAACTCATAAACTTCATGTTGTGTAGCACCAATAACTGTATGTTGAGCTCTAATGGTAACCCAGATCAGATTGTTAACCAGACACAAAATTAATGTGTCCTGCAATCTCACAAGCGCTTGGCGGTATGAATATTATAACGCCAAAACTGCTTAAATGCAAGTTTTCTCTTGAATTTTTATTTTATCAAATTAGTGAAACAAAAGTTCATCAGTAATACCCACTAATATGCCAGAAAAGACATATAATAACCAAGGATGTTCATATTTCAAAATGCATTCAATTGCCACCCTCAATTCAGTTTTAAAATCATCAGTATTGGCCCTAAATTTTAACATGCTAAAAGCAGCTAGAAGTTTTCAAAATATTACTTTCCTGATGGTTCTGCATCTTCAAATAACTTCCAGATTTTAAGGAGTATTAGATTAGACAATAACTGGTTCAGTGAGGAAATATACGTTCTGGGTGGTGGCAAAGTGCTTGTTGTAGTTGGCGCTTGAGTGACCTATTAAATGGCTTTCTATGATATTTGGAGACGATAGTGATGACTATTAAATTCTAATTGAACATTTCCATATCTACTTCTTGGAATAATTTGGAAAGTACGTTGGAAAAACTTTCAAAAATAACAATAACAGCTTTTACAGACCTTACCCTATCAAACTATCAAGCTATACATTCACATAAGCTTCAGAAACTTTAATTTGTAATGTGTGTCTAACATAATGTCATCGCTTCACGATTGAACACAGTCAACATCGCAGAATTAGTACTATGTGAAGCATCGAAGCCTAGGCTATGTGCTTTTGTAGTCCAAATTGCGTAATCTTTCATTGGCCACGGTCTCGCTCAGCATACAGTAGCAAAGGTAACATTTGACTTTTTATTGCTTGTTTCTTCAAAAATTAATAAATAAGTACCTTTGAACAGGGAGATCTCTCATTCGGTGATTTACTACAAAGAAGGGCAACCGGAAGGAAGTTCAGTTGTGTTGTGTAGCATGTATAATGTACTAATGTAAAGAAAAAGACAGATGTTTGTCGGTGTAGCAGTGAGCTTTAGCCCCACTAATGTAGAATATCCCCTTCCCATTATATTTGACGGAAAATAATGTCCGAACAGAATAAGTATCATTGAAAGTGTTCGAAGTTAATAAGATCATTCCATTCATAATGGTAAATGTTTTTCTACCGAATGAAATGATTCAGATGGTATAAGTTTGACAGATTACTCTCCGTTCACTCGTTAGACTATAGTGCCCGCTAGTGGATGCACATGGAATTGTTTAAGACTCAACGAATTAATATGATAATCCTAGGAGGGTGTTCTGAGTAGATCAGTTTTAATGTCAGTTTGGGAGAGACCCTGTAGCTTTAAAAAAATCTGTTGAATGAAAGCAAAAGAGCTATATCCGATCCACGGTAACCTCATACGATAAAGGGGACTATTAATATTTTCGCACCGGATAACATCACTTGGCACGAAGGAGTAAACTAAAAGAACACTAACCCCTAAGTTCTGATTTCATCAAGGTTACAGCCTGCATGAGAAAATGGACGGTTCGGGAGGATTAATGCTCAATATCTTCGCTTCTAATAAATTCAAAGTACCGGTAATACTATGCTACCTTTATTTTCCGTTTATCTGTCGTTCAGTCACAATGTTCCTAGGCCTAGTTAGAAGTTGCTTCATCCATTTTCATGTACATTTCGCGCAACTAGGGGTAGTGTATACCTACTATTAAATTTTCAATAAGTCGTCACATGTGCTGCATACTGTACACGCACACGCAATCCCGACTTTGGGCTTAGCTCCCATTGGCACTAAAAGTTTACGAACGATTTATCCGTTTTATTTAAGTGAATAAAAGTTATTTTAGGCTTAGGCGTGCATTGAATTCTTCTCTATGACATAACGTTTGGGTACACAGATAGGTACTCTAGGCCATACAAAAACACTGAGGTTCTGTGCAGTGTTGGGGTTTCTGTGCACTTGCTGTATTTAAATTTTGACCTACAACGTTTGGTTACAGATGTGTTAAGATAGTACTAGTAGTAGTAGCGTACCAAATTCCCACATACTGTACCTCTTGCAACCACTAGTTGCAATAATCACGCAGCTAATCTATTGATTCCTACACAAATTTTATCAGCAAATTCAGTTGTAAAATGCAGTTTTTGTCCTTTTTATGCCCATAAGATTAGAGCTAAGTATAACACATACAAATTTGGAGCATATTTTAGCAGCTAAAATTAATCAATCGGCTCTAATTTTGCAACAATTACAGAAAGGTTAGACCTTTCGTCTCTAGAGGAAACAGGCAGAATAAGGTGCAGTGTCCTTACTAGATGCATCCAGTTGCCGTGGGAATAAGAAAAATTAATCTTCTTATCTTTATATGTACAGTAGGTGGAATAAATTCAAAAGGGAATGATGAAATTTATTGGCAGTTAGAATTAGGGGTTTCTATAGTAAAAAGTCCTGCCCCAATCCCTTCCCCCATCCCAACAAAAAAGAACCGGTTTGAATCATCACTTCACTCTCAAAAATTAGAGATCCTAATGGAAACACTAAAGAATGAATGTATCAGAGGATCATACCCCCACATATGTCCTGGATGAAAAGTTTGACAAACTGTTTGTGATTATCTACCTTTTCTCCTCTTTCCTCGTGACAGAAACCAGATAATGCTGTGAGTTTGACACGACAGAAGCGCAAGTGGGTGTCACCCAGGGAGAACGACACAGCAGTAGAAGGATCATCAAGGAACCGACGGAATCTCAAGGGTACAGATTCTACAGAGAACAAACGGACGGTAGATGGACCAGACAGGAAAAGGGCAAGGAGAGATGACAAACCAGGACAGACGCCCCAATACGGCTCTGGACAAGTCTTTTCATCTCTGTTCAGGAAGAATCCAGATATTCCTAAACTTATCGTGTAAGAATTGATATATATTGTACTGTTTATATGTTTTGTGGCTCTATGGGTGTGCATGTTATATTACCATTAAAGGCCACTTCCCACCCTACTTTCCCATTCCTGTCAGACCACAGAAAGTTTAGAAAGGTGAACATCTGAGTTTGCAGAGGAGAAAATTCAAATCTTAAACCACCAGAATAATATCTCAATGGAATGCAGAGGAATGTGGAAACATGTGGAAAGCTAATGTAAGCCTTACATAATGAGGAAGAAAAGCATGTTAGTTGGAAATTGATTGACACATGTAAGAAGATTTACTTCTTTTGAAAGGAAGTACATTATAAACAAGTGAAAGAGTAGAAGAGAGGAGTGTGCATGAGGTTTGATAATTTTCTTTAAATCTCATAAAGAAACATTGTTGGAGCTATTATTGTAGTCAGCACAACACACAGACGATGAAGTGGTAATAGCAGTGACAACACAAATATCAGTAGGGATATGGAATTGATGGTCTCTGAGGATGTTTATAGACATTAAGCACATTTAAAACTTTCTTAAGGACAAAACTGTGTTCATTTTGTGTAATCTACAGTATACTATATGATATTCAAAGAATATGTCTTTAGCTAGGTGGAGGTTATAGCTTAAAAGCAAAGTATCACCATTTACAATCAGTCCTGAACTAAAAAGTTGACATCAACATGAGGTGATTACTTAAAGAAATGAAGTAATGTAACACCATTTCCTGTACTTGTTATCTGTGTATTTTGTTGTACTCTTACCAATCAGTACTAACTAGGTCAAAGTCATTCAAATTTGGCTTTGATTTATTTGGCATTGAGGGTGTCTAATTTTTATTTCCTCTAAAATTCTTTCTATTATTCAGTTCAGATGTTCAACAAACGAAAGAAGACGTTTTTTCCGTAAAATTCTTCAAGGAATTAAACCTGCATCCCTTTATGGTGAGTACTTCTCATACATGTTCTTTTCTGGTAGCTTGTAGCATTTAACATGAAAGTTTAGAATTGATGCATATTTACCTTAGGATCCTAGGTATTAATTTGTACATTTCCTTCATTTTTATTTTCTCCCTTGTAATTGACCGAAAAGCTAAAATGAATGTAAGTCTTTGTGATTTATTTTATTGAGTGAAATTTGTACTTCGTATTATTCATATCCTTATCCTCTGGGTTTTGTCTTTGGTGACATTCCCAGAAGTTTAACTGGGCCACAAAACCATTGGGTATTATTTCTTGCCATGAGTACTCATTTTCAAGGAATAATTCATCTTTTACCTTTTGTGTATCTTTTTACCCTAAAAATGAATATTTTTCTAATAATTTTACATAAAATACAAACTTTCTGTACACAAAAACTGGTATGTACATAGCTTTTCTTTTGCATGACAATTTAGCCATGCACAACACTAGATGGGTTGTTCCCCGCTGTTTTTCCGTTTTCTGAACATTTCATCTCAAAACTTGTCAAATTTACAAAAGTATGATGTGCCTAACTAGGTGGCTCTATTGTGGATCGTTTTCAAAAGGAAACTGAATCTTTTGTTTGTATATATTTACATAGCAAACCAGTGTTGAACATAGCTTTTCCAAACATAGCTTTTTATTGTTGTTTTGTCTCCTCTGGGCTTTCATTATGTCAATAATGATATTTCTTTGTTTTATTTTCAATTTATTAAGATTTCCAATCTTGAGAAGCAAATGGGGTTTGAGCACGCCACCTCAGTTCAAGCAAAGGCGATTCCAGTAGTAATGAATGGTGGCGATGTTTTAGTCAAATCACAGACTGGCTCTGGTAAGTAAGACAAATATAAATAGCATTTAAGTATAAATAGCATTACAGTCAAACGCACACAAACCGATGCCTATCAAAGGGACCTAATATATCATGCTGTTTACCTTTCACAGGTTCCCGAAGTGACAATATTACGATAAAGGTACTTCCTTTAGACAGGAATTAGCCCTTTCGCAAAGAATGAGCAATAAACAGGTCTATGGACACTGGCCATTCTCTGCCCGTCTAGGTTCTGTGGTATACCCAAGCTAGGTTTAATTCAACGCAATGTGTGCAACAAATAAATTTGTCATCCCACTGATCAATGCAATTCATGACAAATGTATTTTGTTCTGTGTTTTTGTTTGTATTTACACCAATGTTTTTTTTTTCATTTTCTATTTCCAGGTAAAACTCTAGCATTTAGTATCCCTATTATCCAGTCTCTACAGTGTGCACAACCAAAAGTTCAAAGGTCAGACGGTGTCTATGCCGTGATACTAGCTCCGACCAGAGAGGTAATGTGAAAGGGATTGTGTGCCTTTGGTTGAAAATTTTTGTGGTCGAAATATTACTAAAGTAGATAAAATTGCAATTTCATCAAGCTAATACAAATTTCTACTTTTTTTGCAGCATACAATGCATAATGAGGTTTATAGATATGGTTCTGTCTTTGGTTGACAAGTTTTGGGTCGAAATATTACTAAAGTAAATAAACTTGCAATTTGATCAAGCTAATACGAACTTCTACATTTTTGCACCATACACTATTTAATGCTGTTTATAGATATAGTTCTGTCTTTGGTTGACAGTTTTGGGTTGAAATAATACTAAAATAATAAGTTTGCAATTCATCAAGCTAAGACAAATGTCTACCTTTTTGCACCAAACGAAGATTTATGTTTCAGAATCAGAAACTGTTTGTATACAAGAACAATGCAATGAGGGTCTTGAATGACAATTTGTAGGATACAAGAAAAATTTGAATAAGTTTTAATTTTGAGGCCTCCTGTGAAGCATTTTAGATATGATATTAACAACAGATAAATATCTATTATTTCTTATTAAGTCACTCTTTCTTCTGTTCCACCTTTCAGCTTGCTTTGCAGAGTTTTGAGACATTGCAGACACTTGTGAAGGTAAATTTCTTTAACTAAATATATAAATGATAGCACTTTTGTAATGAACGGGCACTTGAATTACCCAGGTGGTTGAAAGTAAATATAATATCATCTCTGAAAGAAAGCTGTCATGCTGCAGACTTCAAAATATTCAGACTGCTAGTTTGGTGGTTGAGCATAAAAAGACTTAGCCTCATCTACATCAACAAAACTGTATAGCAACAGATGGAAACAAGTGACAAAGTACCCCTCACAAAATAATTCTTCGTAAATAGTAGTTGTGTTGTGAATATTAAATTCTGAAAATTTTTGGCTCCAATGTACTTTAGTAAGGCAATTTTGAGTCATCATTCCATAGTTCATAACGTTAAGTGGAAGATTTAGCGATGTAGGCTATGATTCCATATTAACCAGTGGCTTGCACAGAACTCAAAGGTGGGGTAAATCTACACCCCCCTCCCTTGGTTTAGGTAGGGGCATGAACCTGTATGGAAATATATCTCTTTTTATATTCTTGAAGCAATTTCTTAACAATCTTCATCTGTAGCCTTTCAATTGGATAGTCCCCGGCTGTATTACTGGAGGAGAGAGAAAAAAGTCTGAAAAGGCCCGACTTAGGAAGGGTGTGAACGTATTGGTGGCCACCCCTGGTCGACTGGTAGACCATATCCTGAACGCCTCTTCGTTACAATCCTGTAAGTTGAGATGGTTGTTCCTAGACGAGGCTGATAGGTAAAGATAAGAGTTGACGTTAT
>JAAAKB020172934.1:0-12037 GCA_010014835.2 Apostichopus leukothele | reverse complement strand
ATGGAACATTCCATCTTTCAACTCATGAAATATTTGCACTATTGCACTCATAACCATTCATTATTTGTATACTATATCATATAGAGTTCAGTGAACCAGTGTAGTGTATTGCACAATTTTGAAAATGGCTTTCACTTCAATTCAATTCAATACAATTCAAATTTATTTTTGATATGCTTTACAGTCTTAATACATGACAAAATGATAATATACTGGTATAGTAACACATATGATGGGCACTAGAAAAATCAAGAATGTTTACCAAAGCTAGAGATTAAGAGAAAAAGAGAAGGCTCAACACAAAGAAAAAGAGAACGAATATAAATATACATCCGGAACAAGGAGAAAATATCAGAGTCACAGAAGGGGAAACATCTCTAGAAAGCATTACGGGTAATATTTACTGATTTTCTAAGTGTGGTTCAAGTTTTTGCAGAAAAGAACGGAGACTTTTACAAGATTTCATTACAATTGGGATGTCTTTCCAGATTTTACAAAAGGAGTTAAAAAAGAATTCCATGTTGGATGTTATGTTGAGTCATCAAAAACAAATTAAAATTACGTGATACATACATGTAATGTCTATTGTTACACACTCTTATACTGTTGGATATAACAGTCGGAAACATACCATTACAATATTTGTAAATTATACCACAAACACAGAACGTATGAATATCACAGACATTTAACAAATTATATTTCCTGTAAAGTAAATACAGTATTTGAAAGATTGCCTGTGATTGCCAGTAGGCAGTTTAATAAACCTCAATTTTGCATAATTTGAAGTGGCTTAAGGGTATTAGTGTTAGCTGTACCAAAGACTTCAATAGCATATGATAGTTTATAATATATCAAAGAATAGTAAACTTGAATTAATAGGAAGGATATCATTACTGAAATAAAAAAGAAAACCAATATGCCTTTAAACTTGACATGTGTATACAGTATAAACAGTATCCTGTGCAAGATATTTTGTCAATCCTGTGCATGTTAGCCTATAGTGTTCATTAATGTTTAAATGCATTATGTTCACAGTTGGAACTGTTTACAGTCCTTGTGTTCTTGAACCATATGTTTGATATATGTGCATTTTACAGCAACCACAATTATTATTATTATTTTTTATCTATATCTCCTATAAAATATAATAAAGGAGTTATATACCGTTCAATAGAGATCAATGTACGGAAAGGTATGAAACAGGATTTAGCAACCTCATAAGCTCTGACTAATTCTGCTAATATTTGGTATGAAATTAATTGGTTTTCCTTCTAGGAATCATGGCACAGGTGTTATTATTTGATTAAAGTTGAGATTGCCAAATGTGTCAATATATGGTTCAAGCAAAGTTTTGTATTTAATTAACATTTCATTAGAACAGTGAACAAACCTTGAAGGCAAACCTGTCCAACAAAAATGCTTCAATGGAAAAGATGGAATGTTACATCATTTGAAAAAAGCATCTAGCCTACATTATATTTATTTATTAATTTATATATCCATAAATCATAATTAGTTTTTTTTATGCATTGGTCAAGTTTATCAAATTCCATGGACATTGGAGGCTCTCGACTGTTGTTTGGTTAACGTTTATAACGAGATTGTCCGAATTTTTTCCCGTTAAAATTAATTAACATTCAACTAGCACAGTGCTGTGCATTTGTCCTGTGCATGATCTAGAGTAGAGCTACTAGAGCTACAGACAATTTACTGTAAGTATTTGGCCAAGTACTGTACATGAATGTACTCGGTTTATCCTATGAGTTAGGGTCCAGCTGAAGCAGGTTTGGGTGTCCATCTCACACTGAATTTTGTGAGGTATTTTTCAGAGTAAGTGTAGTCATCCTTCACGATCAAGTAACAAGGAAAAGGAAAATGATTTTAAACGCAATATTTAGGTGACCCTCAGAAAATTATATAGTTTTCGTTCCATTTTTTTTGTGACCGTACAGTAGTTGGTTCTACAATATGTGTCACAAGGACACCGACATTGTTACAAAGTTTGACCGTCTTTTGTTGTTTGTCAGTTATGAACATGCAACATGAGTACTGTTTGGCCAAGAATTTTATGTACTGGAATATATACTAAAAGGGGTGCCAAAGTGAGACAAAATGAAGAGTTGCATAAGATGGTAGCATCATCCATTAAAAGACTTGCCTTGTGTCATAAAGACGACATTTATGTCGCTAAGATCTGTGATTATCACATTCATGAGTTAGGTTCATGTGAATGAAGGCCTGGAAGGAGAGATTAAATAAAAAAATTCTGCTTCCTTCAGAATGACAATACAGTGCATTATTGAAATGTTGCAGTCATTTCTGGAATGAATTACTTTTGTGATAGTTTTTATGTAATGTACTACAAAATATATAACTTTCATTTTTGTCCGTGTAGATTTACGGGACTAGGATAAGCTTTTTCATTGACGGCCTTCAACGGGATGGAACACCATTCGAAACTCAAGATCTTTTAGGAGAAATCGTCGATAGTGGGAATGCTCAGACCAGGGTCGGACAAAGATTATCCGGTGAGCTTTCTCCCTTATGAAATGAATATAAATTATTTAGTGTTTGGATAAACAGTAGAACAGAATAGCAGAGCTGAATATCATGAAATCCAAACAAATATCATTAAATTATTTACTGCAAATTCTTCAAAACATTACACATGGCAGCCTTTTCTTCTCTAATTAATGGCAAAATAGCCTGATTTTGGAGGCCCCGGAATGTGAAATTAGTTCATAGCATGTACACTCTAACGCACACGTACAGAATGCAACTGTATCTCTGTAAACATAAATCAAGAAATGACTTTTGCAAAATTATCTTGAAGTGTTTTACCTTTAATATTTACATGATATGGTTTCATAAAAAACAAACAATGCACTTCACTTGAAGATCTTTAATATGTATGCAAATATTTGCCTTTGTCCTTATTAAAGGTGCCACACAGTTTGTGGGTAGACTACAGGAGTTCTATGTGTACCAAAATACTCTGACGAATCGAGAGATAGAGGAGTTAGCCACCGGTGTCTTCCCCGAGTTACACGTCAAGTCTGAGTGCAGATGTCCGGACAGCCACCCACGGATTAATCCTGCTGACAGTAGGTGAGTATTAGAGTAAAGGTCTTAGACAACTGTACCGTCATTCCTGTTTCAGAGATTTCCTGACCAAAACATTCATCAACAGTGCTTTTCTGGTGATATGGAGGGCTAATAGTCCTTTACCAGTTGTCTGCCAACATTCTCGAACCTACCACACCCATTGAACACAAAGTAACTTCCAGCTACTAGATCTGTATATATGTTTGTCCCTTGGGATGCAAGGTTAAAAATCTGTAACAATACTGGATAAATTCAAGAATATGATCAAATCCTTGAAATGTGAGTGCTTATGTATTGTCGGGGCCTCGTGATAAATTGTATGTTAGATAGATGTTTGTTTTGTATCCACGGACCGAATTTAAGGACGTAGATCAGACTCGGTGATTTTGAAAATTTTGAATGAAAAATTCACTTAATAAATCCATTTAAGTTGATTGTAATAATTGTTTATCTTGTAGATACTGTATTAGGAATGGAGACCCAGATACAACCAGTGATGAATTGATGAGACTGAACGAGTTTGCTCATCCCCTGACGTTTGCTAATGATGCTGATCTGAGCACCTACTGGGTCTCGGCGTTTCTTGACGATCTCATTCTGGATATTCATCTGGCTAACGGGCAGTACCAGGTTAAATGTTCAAATCAAATCTGTTTTTGTTGTAATCTTTTCTCTATGGACTTGTCAATTGATACGATACAGGCAGCCAGTTAACTATTAATCAGATAATCGTTTCACTAAACTGGATTGCCTAATAAAAATAGTGGGAATTTTCTGCATCTTTAGATAAAAAATCAACATCCTAATAGCATTTTGTATATGACAAAGATATGAATTTTTTCACAGTTGGCGGTATATGTTAATGCATCTGGCAAACAACCGAGTGAATGATGTCATCATAACAATTTAGCTGAAAATGCTTTTGCTTCTCTTTCTAATATTTTAACATTCTTATACAGAGGAAACTCTGGAAGCATCAAGGTTCTAACCAGCCTAAGTACATTCAGTCACACATTTCTTGTGTTAGGGAAGAGATCTTTATATGGGGTTTTCAACTTACTGTGGAATAGTTTGCTCTTCCACAAATATATCACATTGTCTGCCACCAGGAATTTCCCTGTAAAATTACAATGTCATATTCCACTTTTTGCCAGATTCAGTAAAGATTAAGTTAAGATTAAGTAATGTACCTAGTGCAATATTCAGTGTGCAAACGCTATGAAAGCTTCCTGTTCACTTCACCCCTCACTTCTATATGTCTCATCACAACAACTGCACTCTCGCATTATCGAGTCGAGAGAATTTGATAATGTTAGCACCGTTGTCTACTGGTGACGGGCCCATTCCTGCCTGCCGCCCTCCTTCTTATTCTTACATCCAATGTGTCTAGAACTCTTCAGGAGTGTAGATTAATTCCACCTTGCAAAGTCTTACCTGATATAAAGATGGCACAATAAACTGTGGTAATGTAGACTGAAGAGCTTCTTGAAAGCTAATTTCTGCCCAGATTCTCATATGCAAAGTAGGTTAGATGCATTTGCTAAGATCTAGGAAGGCATCAACTGAGACTTGGAGGTTGTTTTCAGAAGTAAAAGACGTATCTTTTACCATATTTGTGACTTGAAATGTAACCAGCCAACAAAAATATTTTCTGCATAAAGAAGAAAGGAAGGGAAAGAAAACATACCCACAAAAATTGCCAAAACCCTACAGAAGCAAAAAAAAATTTCACAGATAGAATGATGGTATTTTTGTATTCGTCTATTCATTCTTGTTTCTTTGGTGAAGGAAAAATCAAATCCATGATATCTCCTAAACCAAACAGGATTGTTTGTATTTATTGGTGTGTTTTGGAGCTGTTTAATATCGTGTATAGAGTTCTCCTTTTAAGCTGGCTAAGATACTGAGCGAGAGATCTAAGCTTATTTACTTTACCATTTTTCTACAGGTATTCTTTGTGGTTCTGCAGTTTTATAGCCCGCAACCTACGGCTTTAACAATATCTAGGAAGAAAACTAACTCTGACGATTGGGAAAACTGGCAGTTTTTCGCGGAGGATTGTTCTACCTTTGGTCTACCAAACAATGAGCCTCTCCAGACACCGACCTCAGTCAATTGCATCCAGTTTGATAGGTAATATTCTATTATATTATAATAATATTTTCAAAAATAGTGGATACAGCATTTAAGCTTTTAAAGTTCCCTGTTGTTTATCTTGTCAAGTGGATTATCATGTTGCTAACAAAGTACTTGGTATCCAGATTTATCTCACACTCTCATTTCAGTGTAAGGACCTTCTCCAATGCATCTGACATAAAGTCCATGTAATATTATCAAGATAACCATGCAAAATGTTTTAATATCTGACTGATATATCAACGGTTCCTTTAGACTGAATTGGTTGTTAATATAATTCTATCTCCTCCCCCCTCCTATGTCCCTCCCCAATCCATGCCTGCCTACCCCTGGGGTGTAGTCAATGTAATCCAAACTAGATAACCTTGAAAATGTGTAGTTTGGCTTTGTTTAATTCTCATTGGTATAGGTTAAAATTTCCCCAAAATAAATTACTGTTCCTCAATCCCTCCTTCCATCCTTCCCTCTCTCCCTCCCCCCTCGCCCTCCCTACCTCCCTCCCCCCAGTACAAGATGTTCAACATAACATTCACTAATTTTTTTTCAAATTTCAAGTGACTGCCATTTGTCCACCCTTGGCTTCTTACAGTGTCTTTTGTCCGATTGATTCCATGTAATATAATGAAGATCAATTTGTAAATAAGTTTGAAAGCCAATTCCTAGTTTTATGTAATTGTTTGTATGGACTCCAATGTTCCTGTTTTTATATAATACTAGTTTCCTGCCTTCCTGCCTCCCTTGCCCACTTTGTTCCCTTCTTCCGCATCCATGGCCTCATACTGCCACTCCATTATCATTATTTGTTACTATTCAAGGTTGTTTATGTATAGATATATATAGTCACCATCATTAGTTTACCCGTTCTGTGTTACCATACCATCTGTTATATTGTGGTTCATTCTTGTCTTGCGTTAAACCGAGCCGAAAGTGGTATCTTAAGGGTATAATATGGATGTTGAAACAATGCATGAGTAAACAAAACATCTGCCATTGCTTTCTGAAAAGGCAAACAGCTGTAGAGACATCATGCAGTTATAGCACACATTCAGTGCAAGTTGCTTTTAGCGACGCTTTTCACAAAGGTTTGTTAATTTATTACAATGTCAGTCAATACAGATCTATGGATGGCCTCTGCATACTTGTGAAAAATACACATTAAATACGAAGGAATAATATTATCTACATTATCTTTACATTTACTGAAATGAGATCATATGTGCTATCTTTTCACTTTTAAAGGGATTTGTGGTACATCACCGTTATGATCGCACGGTTACAGTCTAGATGTAATTGTAGTCTGGGGGATCAAGGGAGTGGATCAAGTTGTTTGGTGTTTGTGCCCAGGCTTTATCTTGGATGACTTGTCTTAAAATGTATCTAAATGACCTTTACCAATTCAGGATTTTACCTTCATTATTTTTGCCATCTGACTATTTTCTACAGGTTATAATACATTATTGTTCTTTTGCATTGTAGTGTGTACCAAGTTTTAAATATCCTTTCATGACCTTTGTTGACAAAAAATCATCGAATCATGTGAGGCAAATAACTTATGTCCTTTGGCCTACATGTACCGTTACAAATATCCATGAAAGGCACGTTTTTTCAAACTTACAATTGCATCAAACAAAGGTAGAGCCAAAATTTCCAGTGTATTTACTAAAACGACTGTAATTATAATTTGTTTCCATAGCAACCAACCATATTCAAAGAGCAACATAACCTTCCAGTTATTAGCCCCAGAACCAGTCGCAAGGCCTGGTTACAACGACTTCTTCAACACTCCTGAACTTCTAGAGTTCGTCTTAGCCACTCAAGTCCGGATTCGAATGCAAGGACATTATCACGTTTCCAATACGAGACATCAGTATTATGGAATCGAAGAAGTTACAGTCAACACAAGGTTTGTGACAACTTTCCCTGACCATTTAACAAATTCCATGGAGTGAGACACTAAAGGAAACTTTGTGATGAAATTGGAAATTAAAACCTCTTAAGCCATTCACAATAATATAATCATTGAAAAGAAATGCATAGAGGCATACTACATTGGTAACAGTGGGCACAGTTTGCAAAGGGCAAACAACAAAAATAAAAATCCTGTACTGGTCAGCAGCTAAAACATTTTCAAGTTCTTTAAGTTGGGTGGCCCATTTTCTGAAATGATGGTTCTATCCATTCTAAGCATTATCTCTGAAGATTTGTTTTTGTTTTTTGTGAAGTATGAAACACATACAAGAAAAAGTCATCAGAAAGTCGTATGAAACACATTCAAGAGAAAATCATCCTAAAGTTTAAATTTTTTAAACTTCTCTTTTGTTAGATGAAGTGAGTCTTGTCTTACAGGAATTTAACATAAGATTATTTAAAAAAATCAGATAAATTAAAGCAACAGTCTGCTTTAGCCTGGTAATAGAAGAGTGGATGCCATCATGATGATGAATGTGGTGTACAACATTTTGAAGACACCCTGTGTTTAGTTATTTGATATAGATAAATGAAGGCAATCTGTTAACTGACCTTTCAAGAGGAGAGCTGTAAACAGTAACTCTCACAAATTGCTCATTATCTTTATTTATTTTGCCATAATTTATTTCTGTTTCTTAATTTTTTTTTTTTAGATGTGAATGCAATGGCCATGCAGCCACATGTGACATGGAAACCAACCCTTACACCTGTAATTGCCTTCCCGAGAGTTTTACAAGAGGGAAAAATGTAAGAACCATTAAACCTTCATTCTCTTGTTAGGATGTAGACCACATATTCAGATCAGGGAAGCTTATAAACCGTTGATTGAAGTCAGTTTCGAATATGGGAAGTAATCTTTATTCACGTTCCAATAAGTGTTCTGTGTTTATTGATCCAGTGTTGAAGTCTTTTGTAAACATGTGTTCTTTTGCAAGTTTAAGAGGGAACATGCTCAGGTGAAGAAGAAGGAATTTTTTGTTTAAGGTATTTAATATAGTCATTTTAACACAGATACCAATACCTATCTTGCATCTTAAGCCACTGTCTGATTTTGTTTTGGGCTTATTATACTTTGTATGTCAAGGATCTGGAAAGCTACTGTATTGTTATTGTCAGTTCAGTGTTTAGGCTAATTACCAACCGATTTTGAAGAAAGAATGAGCTCGCAGAATTTAAGCTGACCGTTGGGCTAGTTCCCGACATTAATCGGATACAAAGGGAAAGTTGTTACATAATTTTGGCATCATGAAAGCTAACATCTTTTTCACATGTTTGATCCACAACATTATCATAAAAACTAAGATGAGCATATTTTATCATTGCAACGAGTCTACTCAAATCCGAGTTCACAATTTCGATTTCTCTTTTGCAGTGTGAGACATGCCTCCCTCTTTACAACAACAAACCGTACCACCACGGAGATCGTATTAATTCATACAACTGTAAGCCATGCCAGTGTTATGGACATGCTTTGAGCTGCAGATATAATAGTACCGTGGATCCTTTCCCCGCTGACCACGACAGGTATTAAACTTAATTAAAATCTTTTCAAGTTGCTGGAAGAATCATATCAGATTTTGTGCACATGTTGGGATCAGTTAGGTAGCATACTACAATACTGTCTACGGAAATTCACCCAAAAGTAAAGCCAGGGCGTTCAAATACCCAACATTGATCATTGGAAAGATACACTCTTAGCCCCAGACTCTTTACATGTAATTATGTCATTACCACTATGGTACCTTCAGTGTAGTAACATGATTCTCTTGATAGGAAGAGATATCACGAGTGAAAGATGCGTGCGGTGTAATTATCATTATTGATGGTGTGACCTAGGGTGCGTTGGTATATCGATATACCAGGTATACCAGGTAATACCAGGTATTCGTCAGCGGGTATATCGGTATCTGTTTTTATTTATGCTGATGCACCCTAGTGTGACCCCTATCATTTTTATCTTATTTCAAAGTATCTTTAACTTAATGATTGGTAACAAAATATTTTACCACATGTACTTAGAATATTGTATGTAATAACACGGACGTTACTATCGATAGTCCTGTGAAAACAGCTAAGGTAGGCTTGCTTATCCCATATAACTTTCAGTTGCATTAGAATTGGAGCAAGCTAGTTCACAATTTGATTGTTTTGTAACGCAGTGGAAAGCATTTATGTGACTGCTCTTGTCAATGTAAGCTCTGTGGTAGATGCATAGATTAGCTTACGTGCTTATTTGTTATGATCATTGCAGGAAACATAAATTTAAGATCCTGTTTTGTATCATAGTTTTGCCATAATTTTTAATTTACCACTAGGTTATGTAATGTTGCAGTGTGCCCCATTTCTTTCATGCTCAAAGAGCTATGTAAACACCTTCTGTGAATGCAGGCGTCATAAATTATATAGCTACTGTGTTTAAATATTTTTAATGGGAGGTGGAAATCTATCATTTGATCATGTAGTGTTACAATGTGTGCTATGTCTGTTAAACTTAAAAGAGCAACAGAGACTTTCCAAACAGGATTGATATTAAATTTTTTAAATACTTTTGTCTGTGTTTTACTTATGGGGAAGGTTTTAATACTTGCCATGGGGGGTGATGTACTGTTACAACATGCCAAATGCTATGGCAGTGTCATTATATTAGTTATGTGCAAGCATGAATGATAACTACTCTTTATTCAGAAACTAAAAGTGGGAGTCCATTGATAGCTTAATGAAGATAGAAAACTGCAGTCGGTTATTGAGCACTCTCCTGTTTCACATGTAAAATGTGGTAACCAGGAATATTAAGATATCAATCTGAAACTCAAGTGGTATTTCTTTTATCTGTCTGCAGAGGAGGTGGAGGGGTATGCGTTAACTGCTTGCATAATACACAGGGTCGTTTCTGCGACGAATGCCAGAATGGATTTTATAGGGAAGATGGCCAGTCGTTGGATTCGTTTAATGTGTGTTCACCCTGTGAATGTAACACCAACGGTACTGTGGGAGGGTCATACCTCTGTAATCCAGTGAGTCGCTTCTGCTGCTGTCTTGTACAAGACTTACTAGTTTTTCTTCAGTTATTTTATGTATGTTTAATTTACCTCCTGTTGGAAGTAGAACAGGATGATAACAGGACTGTGACAGCAAATTAAAACCTAATGTATTTTTGATGACTTGTGGAGATTTATGTTGAAAAATCAAAGTGGAAGGTGTTTTCTGCATAATTTTAAGCTGCACCAATTTAGTTTCTTTCAGAAAATCTTAGCCTCATATAAGTCTACATGGTAAATAGATATCTTTGGTCTATCTGTAATGCTTTTTCTCTCTATATAAAATGTTTATTTCTTTTTTTGCTTGTTGCATTTATATTTGTTTCAGAGACTTACTTCAAAATTATCGACTTAACTCTCTAAGATGTATGAATCATTTCATTTGTATCCATTTATTGAATTATTCATAAATGACTAATATTTCAGGTTGGAGGCCAGTGTGACTGTAAGTTGTATGTTGAGGGTCAGTCATGTGATACCTGCACGAGTGGGTACTATAACCTGCAAGAAGATAATCCAGCCGGCTGTTCCGAGTGTCTTTGTGATCCCGTTGGATCAAGCACAGGTAGCTGTGATCAAGCATCTGGAGGATGTGGCTGTAAAGCTAATGTCATTGGTAAGTTCCAGACTTTCATGTGATCCGTTCAGAGTGTCTATGTGATCCTGATGGATTTAGTAGATATGATAAGGGTTCTGGAGGATGTTTCTGTTTTACAAGCTTTTGCCATTGGCACATCATAATGACTAAACGTGGTCTGCTCAGTGCATATGTGATCCTAGAGGATCACATCAGGATGTGATCCTGATGGATCAAACCTAGGTAGTTGTGATCAAAGTTTTGTACGATGTGATTTACACTAATGTGGTCATAAAGACCAAAGAGTGGTCTGTTTGGAGTATCTGTGTGATCCTGATGGATCAAATCTAGGTAAAAGTGATCAGTTCTGTAGGATGTGACTAATTACCAATATCATTGCCATGTCAGAAAGGCTTAAGGGTGGTGTGCTCAGAGTGTCTATATGATCCTTATGGATCAGCCACTGTTAGCTGTGATCAAGTGTCTGGATAATGTGACTTATGCCATTGGTAAGTCATAGAAGATTAAGGGTAGTCTGTTTAGAGAGTCTGTGTGATCTTGTGTTTCAAACTGCTGTCTTCAGCAAGACAAATCTGAAACTACTGAGTTATCCAATCATGTCACTGGTTAACATTTTTTTGGGCCAATAACGTCCTTTGCATTTTTCAAAACTTCTATTAACTAAGTTTGAGTTGGAATAAATCTTCAATAAAAAAAGGCCCTCCCTACCTGGAATAACCTAACAGGAAATCTCACTGACATTTACTGATTATTTTCCTTAAAATTCGTAGGTGAACGATGTGAAAGGTGTAACTTTGGTTACTATAACCTTACCTCGACTAATCCACTCGGCTGTCAACTCTGCCAGTGCAATCTAGCTGGTTCGACTAGCCCATTCTGTGATCCCAGCGATGGTCAGTGCCAGTGCAAAACCTCTACACAGGGATTATTTTGCGATGAGTGCACGGATGGTTTCTATGGTCTGGATGCACAGGGGTGCCAGGGCTGCGACTGTGATGTAGCTGGAACGGTGCCGGGGACTAGCTGTAACAAACGGACCGGACAGTGTGTCTGCAAGGCAAACACAATGGTAACAAATATACTATAAAGTAATAAATATATAATACACACTGGTCCTAAATATACTATAGTAATAAATATATAATACAAAATGGTAACAACGATCTTAGAGTACTAACTATATAATACA
>JAAAKB020172824.1:0-12037 GCA_010014835.2 Apostichopus leukothele | reverse complement strand
GTTCGATACCCGGCCGGGTCATAGTAAGGTGTGTTTTTCATCCAAGAGCAATCTACGGTTTTCCCATCTGAAATGACATTCAAATTTGAGTTAAAATGTTGAATTGGAAGCCACCCGATGTGTCCGTTGTAATCCATAAGCCCTTTCGGGTTTCTCCCAAATTTGTGATCGCTTCAGCGTCGTAAAAATGACTGCTGATTATTATTATTATTTATGATTATTATTATTTTAATGATGGTTTTTCTTTCTGAATGAGCTGAATTTTTAACTGGTGTTTACTTAGATAGTAGTGTGTCTCGAGACTAGTATTGTACCAGATGTGCATATCATTATGTAGTGCTTTTCCCTGTAGCCTACTTAAACTTCTGTTTTTGTGAAAAATCTTTCAGATATCTGTAAAAACTAACAATTTGATTTGCAATACAAACCATGTCTTTAAATATTTCATGCACACAACAAGGAAATATGAAAAACTTCTTTAATTGTTTTCAAAGTATGATGATTTTCTTTCAGCATCTTTTTATAATTTCCTCTCTTCATCTTGTCATCTACACTGGTAGTAGTCTGCTAAAGTTTCATTTTAATAAAGGGCTTGCTGTTTGTACCATGGACTTAATCTATATATCTCTTGAACAGTGTGTGGTTTATTGCATATCACTAAAGCTTGTATTAACAGGCTTACTGTATTAAACAGAGCTCTCTAAAGAAAACATCACAGCTTCCTTGGTCATTTACTGTGCACTTTCCATTTTAGAATTGTGACTTCCTTACTTATAACTGGTAAAATACAGATGAAATTAGTATTTGATTCATCTAACAACATCAAGAATATTTCTGAGTTACATTTAGATCATTGCAAGTGGTGGTATGCTGTAAATTCATGTTTATACAAATTCAGTCTACAAAATAGGGTTTTGTCTCACAGTTTTATCAAAAAGTCACTTCAGCCCAAACCTTACATGCAAATCAGGTCAATTATCATATGATTCGTTAGTGTTTATAATTGTCTTGAAATGGTCAAGAGTTTTGTGGGAGTTTGAACATTTTTTGTCACTGGTTTAATGGTTGGTAGTTTATAGTTGGTAGCAAACTTATCTTAGAGTATTACATTACACATCGGGAAGGGTCATTGCAATGGTTGGTTATTTATAGTCGGTAGCTGACTTTCCATAGAGTATTACATTACACATCAGGAAGGGTCATTGCAATGGTTGGTTATTTATAGTCTATAGCTGATTTACCATCTAGAGTATTACATTACACATCAGGAAGGGTCTTTGCAATGGTTGGTTATTTATAGTCGATAGCTGACTTACCATAGAGTATTACATTACACATCAGGAAGGGTCATTTCAATGGTTGGTTATTTATAGTCGATAGCTGACTTACAAAATTAGAGTAATATATTACACATCAGGAAGGATCATTGCAATGGTTGGTTATTTATAGTCGATAGCTGATTTACCATAGAGTAATACATTACACATCGGGAAGGGTCCTTGCAATGGTTGGTTATTTATACTCTGTATAAGACTTACAACAGAAAGATGCATTACACATCACCAAGGAACATATCTATGGTTGGTTATTTCCATTGGCTGACCAGCCATTAATACATTACAAATCAGGATGAGCCAGTTGAAGACAAGTTTATTCTGTCTGTGACTGTCCTCACTAAGCCATGTAACCCTACCCAATATTCTGTTTAACTGTTTTATTTGCTTTCAATGTTTACCACCTCCTGTTTGTGTTTACCCATAGAGAACCAGCTGGTGAGGCTTGTATTGATCCAGCAAATAGAGGGTTCATTAATTGTCAAGAGTTCTTTTGATGGGATTTGAATTATATATCCAACTTTAGCAATTCGATTTGGGGAGGGGCCTTAATGGCATTATCTATTAAAGTTAAGCTACGCCATGGAAAAACAGTAAACTGAATGTAAAATACAGTATTTACAAACAAAATTTTTTTTTTTAAAAGAAAGGAATTATTCATTAGCATTAGACTCAAGCTACAGTACTTTATGAATCTCAGGATAGCAAATCCTGTGCCATGCCAACCGAGCTATGCAACCCTTAGTTTGTGATCAATCCCTACTGTACGTATATTTAACCGTTTGTTTGCTGTCGATGCAATCAGAAGCCATGTGCAGTACTTTGCATACAGAGTACTTAGTAACCACGGATCATATCCCTATTTCATCAGATACAGAAAGCGATGTGGATGTTGGAACCGGAAATACTGTTTATCTTCCAAGTTTCATTTCAATAAATTTATTCACAATGTATACATTCCTGTATCAATACCTAGGCTTAATAACTGCTTCAACTTGGATGTTGTTCTAAGAGATACTGTTATTATGAAGTGGGATTTTGCCACTGTATGTTAATAATAGAACTATACGATGGTTTCACAGTTTTTGCCAGCAAACAATGGGAAACAAACCATGGGTTTTGGCAGTGTTGCAAACATAGGCATGATATTGAAAACTATTTCTTGAGCAGTACAAAGAGATGACTTTGAAATCCATCCAAAAAAATTTGTGTCTGTATTCTGCCATTGATTGTTTGTCCATTAACATGTGTGTCTTTCTTTCTGCTTCTTCAGCACGAGATAACTTGAAAATGGATATTGAATATGATGTCCATTGTGGAGTGGCCCATACCCGATGGGCTACCCATGGCGTTCCCAATGAACTGAACAGTCACCCCCAGCCTTCTGATCCTAACAATGGTTAGTCTCCTGAATCATGTCAGCAAATGTTTTAACATCAAGTCTGGTTCCCAATATGCTCCTCTCACAACAGTTTATTTGTGGGCTGATACTATTTAAGTTCCATATGGCCAACACACACACACAAACTAGTGTCCTCTAGGGGTCGTAATTTATATAGAGAGGGACCTTTTTTCCGGCAGCAACTGGACCGTGTTCTCAAAACGAAATATTACGAATAAAACAGTCAAATTCAACTTAAAAGATGATGATGCGAGTGATAGGTTCAGATTTCTCAAGCTGTACATATTTGTTCCGTGTTTTCTCTTCATTTTCCCTTTCTTTGTTTTTCTGGTGACAGAATTCATTGTTGTCCACAATGGCATTATCACAAACTACAAGGGCATTAAGACATTCCTGATCAGCAAAGGTAAGAGGTTCGAGTCGGAGACCGACACAGAGATCATTGCTGTCCTCATCAAGTATCTCTATGACAACCGTGAGGACGATAAAATTACCTTCAGGGAACTTGTCGAGAATGTCATCCAACAACTGGTAAGCAGTTACTTTGGCCTTTTTATGTTACTTTTGTGCTATTTAAAAATAATCAACCAGAATGGCAGGAGAGCCTCACGATCGAAACACTTGAGGAATAAAGAATAATTTATTCTCATTTTCAGAAGAATACTTAATATAGAAATATGAGGATTTCAAAAAGTGGGGCCTGGGGTATGACCTGATTCTAGACATCACCAAATTTGAATATTTGATGGTTTAACTGCATATTTCTCTCCCTATTGATAGCCTTTAACTTCAGATACCAAATCTAGTTTAACCTGGTAACCATGGTAACACAACATTGCCATTCCACAGTAGTATTGTTGTGATATTTGATGATCTGTTGTTGTACTATCCCATCAGGCCCAAAGTAAATTTGGTATATGGTCTATTTCAAAATGGCAGTTAGTAAGGGTACTTTACTATGGTTAAACTCAATGAGCAAATATGTTGTTATTTAAAGGTATTATAACAATTTTTTGCCCATTCACTCAGTAAAGTTTCAGAGATGATGGTGTAAAACATACAAGTTTCAATTGCTGTTTTATCAGTTATTTGAGAAACTTCCCCTGTCGCTGATCATATTTGTCAAATATTGGGAGAGGTATTAAAAGACTGCCACAGCATACATGACAAGCTATTCAGACTTTGTAAACTATCAGCCTTTAGTCTTAAAGTTTGCCTTTTTCCTTTCCTTAACCATCAGGAAGGAGCTTTTGCATTGGCCTTTAAGAGCATCCATTATCCCGGGGAGTGTGTCGCTTCCCGGAGAGGAAGTCCTCTACTGATTGGAGTCAAGACAAACACAAAACTCCACACCGATTTCATCCCGGTTCTCTATAGAAACGAAGGAAACCAAGGTTTGTTCCGAAGAGACCGATGGTATCGGTAACTCACCGAGAAAAACTTCTATGCCTAGATTAGGCCACAAATATGGCCAAAGAATGTCATTATTACTTTAACGTGCAATAGCCTTGTTGTCTCATAACTACAGCAGTGTTGTTGGAGACAAAATGTTTGCAATGGCTTTAATTCAATAACTTTGTGAGGGTATGATGGCAGCCTTGCGTGGCAATAAGTTACTTTGCTGTCATTGATTTTGTTAACTTCAATCCCTGGAAAAAAATGACACGAATATTCGTTGATGCTCCTAAAAATTGAAACAGCAATTTTTCAAGTTCGTGTTTAATCAGGCTGTGAGGCTAAACTTATGAACAGAGGGTAATATTTTATCTCTCTGACCGACATTTGTAAAATAAGTGGCAGAAAAAAAACATCAGGTGGTTACTGAGCACGGCTATTTTGTTAAATTTTATGTAGGGCTTGGAAGAATATAAAAACTAACGTAGACATTTTCCTGGTCTAAATTTGTCTCACAAATAAGACCTTTCTAATAGGGGAAACTGATGAATAACAACAAGTGTTTATAACATGCTGACTCTTCCAAGAACTGTAAGAAAATTGTAGGAAATTATCAAATCTTTCTTGAAAAACTTGAATCCTGATGACAACAAAGAGAATGACAATATGTCACCAACGAAGCAGTTCTGACAGTAAAATTTGTAAAAAACAGTGAAAACAATGTAAAAAAAGAAAATTCTGCCAAATTTCCTCATTCGTGACTGTTTTCACTTCCCCGTAGCGCCTGACAATAACTTGAATCGTTCCATGAGTACCACAACATTCGAAGTCGCCGGAGAAGCTAAAGAGGCGGAGTATTTCTTTGCTAGCGATGCCAGCGCCGTGATCGAACACACCAACAAGGTCATCTTTCTGGAAGACAACGATGTCGCTGCCGTCAAGGAGGGAAGTAAGTCACCAAATTCGAGCACTGTTAGATCAAAAATTTCTTTAAAAGAACTTTCAATATTTGTAATCCTTAAATAGATTAGTTTTGGTGAGGAAATTATCTTTCAGTTTGCTCACCAAGAGAAAATTGGGACGTTTGTCCCTTTCTTTTTTTCTAAATTTTCTTTAGCATCTTATTTTTTGTTTTTTGTTTTGCACTTGTCTTTGTTCTAGAGGTACAAGTCTACTCTTATTAAACTAATAACACAGCATGACACTAGTGGGGGTTAGGTCATTTGATGGATATCATTATAAAGGACAGAAACCTTTCAAATATCCAGCAAAATGAGGTAACAATGTCCCATTTCCCACACTACCTTCCTCTCTCTCTTTAGTCATCGATCCTTTTATGCTCACAATAGTACAGAAAAGTAAACTTTGTCGTCTGTTCCTATCAGGCAGGGAACTCCTACGCTACCCCTGTTTCCTCTTGGCAACCACAATTTTCTGTCCACCTAGAACAACAGATTGGTCCACTTTTAGCACCGCACCCAGATGGACCCGGCTCTGGGTCAAGAGAACACACTTTGTCTTTCTAAATTTATCAAAACAAAGATCTAGAGATCAAATCTATCTTTTCATTTGAGATATATGATTTATTTTCTCTCTTGTAAGGCCTCACTATCCATCGCATCAAGCGTGAAGTGGGAGATGCAGTGTCTCGAGAGGTCCACACTCTCAAGATGGAGATTCAAGAGATCATGCGAGGTGAGCCCCATCATCAATTGACTATTCAAAATAATTCACGAATGTGTCCGATGTTAACCTTTCTAATGCAGTAAAATTAGGGGCTCAATTTTGCCACATATTTCGTGCCCCTTTTACATTACACACAGAATCAGCTAGCTGCGACTTTGCAGTTTTGATAAGGTTACCTCTTTAATGAAGTATCATTTTTGTTCAAACATTCTTGCGTTGGCTCTCTTTGCCACTGTCGAGAAACAGTAAAAAGTCATTCCACAAAAATGTTGCACTGACGTGCCATATGACAGGTATACCAAAGTGTCAGACAAGTTGACCCATAGTTAATGGAATGGCCTTATTAAATATGAATGCTAACAGGAACATTAAACAAACTTGGTTTTCTTTCTGTAAAGAATTTATCTTTAAGGAAATTTTATCCTAATGTGGTCCTGACCCTTGAAGGGAGTTATTTGGCAATACCATGTACCCCATATGTGCGATCTATCATATTTTTTTCTAAATCTACTCATATTTTTCATCCGCTGAAATCTGTTGTAGTTAGTCTTAGTTTGGACTTTAGCTTAGACAATAATGTATTTGGTTTTGTCTGCCCAATAAGAACACATGATAATCCGATATATATATAGTGAGTTTATATTTTCATACACCAAGCTATACAGCTATGTGTCATTTACTGAAAGGACACTTTTAACAACTCTGCTATTTGTTCGTATCCCTAGGCAACTACAAATACTTCATGCAGAAGGAGATCTTCGAACAACCGGAATCCGTCGTCAACACGATGAGGGGCCGTGTGAACTTTGAGGAGGACAAAGGTTTGTGAATTGTTCCATTAAAATGATTTTCCACAAACTTAATATGCTAGAATGTGGGTCAGGATTGTTGAATACTTTTATTATGACTCCTTGTTGTTGTTGTCAAGTTAATGGCCACTAATTATATTTATATTTTCTATTTGCCTGCAGTTCAACTTGGTGGTATTATGGATCACATGAACGAGATTCATCGCTGCAGAAGACTTCTCTTCATTGCCTGTGGAACCAGTTATCATTCTGCCCTAGCTGTAAGTGAACCCCAAACCTGTCCTCCTCCTCTTCTCCCCTCCTCTTCCTCTTCCCCTTCCTCTTCCCCCTCCTCTTGCCCTCCTCTTGCCCCTCCGCTTTCCCCCTTCTCTTTCATCCTCCCCCATCCTCCCCAGGATAATTCATGCAAATAATTAAGTCTTCACAGCAGCCTACAGCTTAGGCTACTATTCCTAGTTATGATATAAATACTTTCTCTTTATTGCCTGTGAAATCAGCCTCCTTGCAAGCAGGAACTCGCAAAGAAGGCTCATCGGCTCATCAAAGCCGCAAGCTGACCGAAGTCAGTCTCTTAGATTCATATTTAACATCCAGGTCCAGTTAAAATACTTACCCCACCCCCCTTTTGCCTCATGTAATGTATGTGGACATAAAGTATGTTGCTTTTGCTGCTAAAGACCTTTCCTCAATTACACTTGTAAGCAATCTATGTTACTCTGCTCTTTCCATGTACAGGTTAAAACATTTACGATAATGTTGTGAATGTGCAGACATTCTATACTGTCTACTTTGGTATGTTTTACGAAACACAACTGGTTTCACTCTGTGAAGTATTTGTGCTTTTCTGTGTTCACAAACTAGGGAATGCATACCAGCTGAGGCCAATAGATGGGAGCAGCAGATTTCAGCTGTGGATGGAGGTATCTTTGATCTGTTTTTGTCATCATCCTTTTAATCTTTTTCTCTCTTTTTAGACACGCCAGTTGATTGAAGAGCTGACAGAGCTCCCAGTAGTTGTCGAATTGTCCAGCGACTTCCTGGATAGGAGCACCCCAATCTTTAGAGATGATGTCTGTTTCTTTATCAGCCAGTCAGGTAAAATTATATTTCTTCCTTTTAAATTTAGATATTCTATTCATCAGAAACAAGAAAAGCTTTTGCTTTGATTTACGCAGTATAGAGGTATTGTGGTGCTGCACACCAACTTAAAAGAAACTTTTAAATAATTGAAATTTTAAGCTGGGACATTGGTCCATTTTCCTGACACCAGATATGATCGTAATTTTGATATTATCTGCAGAAGTTTGCTCAGGAAACAGTTCATTACTTTTGTGGGAACAGAAAGATTTTTTTTTTAGCCTTTTAAGAACTCACTTATTATTGAGTCTTCAAGTGATGGCAACCATTAGATACCATCGGTAGGTGGAAGTGTGTCTGGTTATCTGTGAATAATTGATAACTTTGCTTTAAATAACTAAAAATTAAAACATGCCTCTCTGTTTCTGTGTCTATTGCACATTTCTATTTCTCTACCTTTTTCCAATTTTTTTTGGTTTTCAATAGGGGAGACTGCAGACACTCTGAACGCATTGTGGTACTGCAAGAAGCGGGGCGCCCTCACCGTAGGGATCACCAATACCGTCGGCAGTAGCATCTCACGTGGAACCACTTGCGGTGTCCACATCAATGCTGGACCAGAGATTGGTGTAGCTAGTACAAAGGTAAAATAATGTCTGTAGACAAATTGTACCCTGCTTTTTTGTTGGCTTTTTTTTTCTCCCTTTCTTCTTTTTGTTTAGGGGGGAATGGGAAATGTCTGGAGAGGGGTTAGGGTAGGGCATTATTATGTTAGCTTTATGTATGATATATTTTACTTTTAAGGTTGGTGATAAAAGCAGACGGAGCATTTGTTAGCAGGCTCTGCGGGTAGAATCCAGAATTTGAAATAGTATATTTTGAAGCTAGGATATGTAATAGCACTTCATAAATGTCTACACATAACTGTCACATTTTAATAACAAAACAAGTGAGATATAACTTTTTTAATAATTCATGTTTTTTGCGGTATTTTTTTGAAGGCCTACACCAGTCAGTTCATCTCCCTGGTGATGTTTGCCTTGATGATGAACCAGGACAAGATCTCAACCACAGGCCGGAGGAAGGAGATTGTGGAGGGTTTGAAGAGACTCCCAGGTAATTCTTCATTTTCTTGGTTTTGATTTGATTTGAATTTTTTTTATTTCAACCATCGTCGCTTAACATAATAAGTATGAATAGTTATACAAAAATGTGGGATAAATTGTACCTTTAAGCAGCTTGAAACTAAAGAAATGATGAATGTAAATGATAAAATAGGTTGAGGGGAATCCAAAGAAGCTATAACTAGCTTATGTAAGGTCCTTATGAACAAACGACAGATATAGGGAAAACAGACAAAATGAAACATCAACAGTAGACAATAACAATTAATTATGCAGATGCAAAAAGATATAACACAAAGGCAAATAACAAATTTATGACAAATTAGTCGTAGGTTGAATACTTTGAAATTAGATAACGTTTCAGATGACATTTAAATGAGATAAGACTGGTTTACTTCTAGTTGCTCATAATTTATAAGATCTTTCTTCACAATCTCTGGCAGTCTACTTTCTTTGTGGTTACTACGGAAATAAGATTTTTTTTTTTTTTAAATCTTCTACAGTCGTCTTGTCTGTCCAGCTTTTCTGTCAACTGGGAAGCGGGAATTCACATCCAGACCTGCGGCCATTACGTTCACATCAAGTGTTTAAAATCTTTCACGGAATCGATAGGGGTAAGTCGGTGATTGTAACTCTCAGAAGCCGCGGCTGCTTTATTTCATTTATTCATTTCGGACAGTGAAACTCTTATCTGTCCGGCATGCGAACATATTTTGTATGAGATTACTTATCAGAAAATATGAAATGGAGAGCGTCGACATTTGTTGAGTTTTAATTTTTTTTTTTTTTTAGGAAATATATATATGCTAGTTCCTGATTGCATTCATGTCTTACACTTGGAGAAACCAGATTGTAATTAGTAACAAAATGCAAATTATCAGATATTATAAGCGAAGTTGTTTCTTTTTTTCTCTTTACTTACATTTCAATGATGTCTTGAAATCACCACATACTTTGACATGCTAATGTTGCAACTGGGGTTCCTTTGAACAATTTTACCGGAAAGGTTCCTTCACTCGTACAGTGAAATATGCTTCAGTTTTGCATAAATTGGAGATGATATAATAAGCAACAACGACATGCACTACATCTTTGTTGAGCAGCTTTGGCAACGTTTACTTTTTTTAATGTTTTTGATCTATTTACTTATTTTTTGGTTTTCTTGTCTGTTTTTACACTTGTTTGATGAAATATGTTAACGTTGATGTTTATGAAATCCTGCCAAATGTGTTCATCTTTTGCCTTCTTTCTTGTTTTTCTTCTCATTTACATAGGCTCATGACTTACAAGCTAGACACCTTCAGGTGAATGCTGGAGAATACGAGTGTCCAATCTGCAGACAACTTGCCAACACCATACTGCCGTGCTCGTTGCCAAGGCAACCTACATCGATGGCCAAATATACATGTAGCAATTTAGCTAAATTATCGTTGCAAATATCCAAGAGGCTAGGCAGTGCAACCAGGCAGTTGAATTTGGTAAGCATCTCCGATCATGAAGTTTTCTTTTTAAAGAAGAAATGTCTAGTGAACTTTGATGATTTATTTTGGATTATTAACTAAAATAAATTTCTGATATTCCTTTGGAATTAAGTTCCCTGTAGTTTTTTGCCATCTATTTACAAACTTGTCTTTGCAAGAATAGCATAGAGAAAATTGAGCATCTTACCTTAGTAAGTACGTATGGGTGGAATTGTCAGAATGAAGACTTATGGTTTTATTTTTCTACATTAATAAACATAAGTCGAGAAGAATGTTTGAATGTGAAGGTTTGTAACACTTCCTGCTATTCGCAATCAAATTTCTCGCTCTGCATAAACACCAGATATTTTAAATTTCTCATCACAAAACTGATCTATAGACATTGTTCAAATGTATTCCGATACGATGCATGGCAAATAGGCTTTGCGGACTTTCCTGGCAGAGCCCCGGTGAAGGTTTGAAGTGATTATGTAACAGTTGCAAACCTATTCTACCAATATATATAATCACTTTCCAGTCTCTAGTATCGAACCAGTATATCTGGGTATGTCAAACTAAGATGCAGTGAACTCGATATCATTCCATCGATCGTATCTTTGTGTCTTTCATTGCATCCATTGAATTTCTCCTTTAAGGGGAAAAATGAGTTTGAGATGGGCATTTTCAAGTTTACTGAAGACGTGTTTCGCCAACTTACCATGGAGCTGAGGAAAGCAGCTCGGGCAGACGCCGGAGGCCCGTTTGCCTATTTTTGTTCGTTAGCTAGGTATGTGACTATACGTGTTGGCAGGTTTGTTCTCTTAAGGGGAGGGGGAGAGTGGGAGAGTGGGGTGGGTTAGTGGGTGGGAGAGTGGGGGGTCGGTGTATTGGATGGATTGTGTGTTACGTCTCGAGTTGGCAGGAGGTGGGTGGAGGGGGGGGGGACAGCTAGGATATAACCACAGGAATTATTTATCTGGTAATAATTTATAGCAATTATATACATAATAGTCACAACTTGACATAAATCTGTGAATGTGTTTCAGTTTTCATGCAAATTACCATTAACAGTATTTGTCTAATTTGATGAGAAAAAAAAGGTACAGTGAATTCTGAAACTACTATGCACACATGAGCACTAGAATTATTTGCTGAATATAGCAGATAAAAGGGGTCCTTGTTGAACCTTTCACATTATAACAGGACTGATATATTCCTATCTGTATTTTTACATATCTTTCTAACTGATTCATGTTATAGTTGCCTCATCTCTCCACTGCGTTTAATCTCTTCATTTATTTTCCCCTCTCATCTTCCAAGCTATTATACGTCTTAAAATATAGATATCTTTTTTTTTCTAAAACCAAAGGACAAACATTGAGCTGTACCTGGTAAAACGAGGCGGAACTTTGTGTCGAAATAAGCCAGATAAATCCGCAGAGAGAGAACCCTTCCTAGGTAAGACTTCGGTCACTGATAAAAACTTGTCCATCGAAAACTTATCAACAATGAATTAATATCGTCCTTGGAGTTAAGGCCATTATTTTACTAGGTTAAGCCAGCCATATGTGCTTGTGGGAGAAGAATATTACTTATATAGCTTATATAGCTGGGTATATTACTGTTGAGCATTTATAGCTGGGTATATTACTGTTGAGCATTTATAGCTGGGTATATTACTGTTAAGCATTTATAGCTGGGTATATTACTGTTTAGCATTTATAGCTGGGTGTATTACTGTTGATCATTT